>JAEIIU010044108.1:0-45687 GCA_018874675.1 Drosophila baimaii
ATGACTCCTTCACTGCGTTGCAAACTTCTGACTAAAATTATAATACCCTGCAAGGGTATAAAAATGTTAACCTTGTAAAATCTAGTTAATATAGTAAATAAAAAGTATTACCAACACTTACTTCGATTTTTAAATAAATATTCATAAGTTATCTAATAAAAACGAGTGAATACATATAGTTTATGATAAATTATTATTTTTTTCAGGAAAATGCAAATCTCAAAAACCTAGAAAATTATAATGGTATTAGTTTATAATAATAATAATAACAATCCGCAGTCAAGTAAAGATATTTAAATAATAAATAAACATTCATAAACATTTTCTGACACTTGTTGCTCTAATCAAAATCATCTCGATTTGCTTGCTGACCAGTGTTACCATTAACCTGTTGCTTAGATGTTCTTCCACATTCGAGTTAAGGTTCATTGCAATTTCTATGCAAATTTATATAATTTTTTACGTGTTAAACGAATACGTACATAGCCACAGTTGATGGCTGTTAGGCGGCGTCTAAGCTTGGTTGCCATACAGCGAGAGAGAGGGGCGTAGAGTTCACTTATAAAGCAGTTGTCCATGCATATTCATAATGCCTTTGGACCAGCCTCCACCGCCAGCTTATTTTGCTTGAGCGCTAATTGCTCACTGAACTAGCTAGATAAATTGGGAAAACTATCTTTTTTTTTGCCAGCATTTTATAAGGTTAAGATACAAAATTAAGTGACTCAAGTCTGGTTTCCACTTGAAGTGACACAAATTGTATATATTTTAGTAGAGCTACTTGTTATTAACTATAAATGCTAAAATGGAACAACTTCCTTTTAAAAATATAATTTAAAGCTAAGCATGCATTTTTTGTTTTAGCCCCAGCCACCTCAGTCCACACCTTTTCAAGGAAACACACATTATGTGCAGCCAAATAGAATAACTGGGCTGAAAAAATGACTTTTTTAATTACCCCACTGAGCGGATGGAGCCGATTAGCTTCAGGTGGCGCTAAAATGGCCCCAATCCATAAATGTATGTACACATTTATTGGTTAACAAATGCAAATTGCCGCCCCGACTCGACGAAGTATGTATTTTTCACGATACTGGCTTTTTAGACTGGGTCTGCATGTAAATGGTTAATGGAGTTGCGTTTCTCCCAGTCGGTCTATATAGGGAATAAACCATTTTAAAAATGCCAAGTCAACCTTTTTGTTTCATAGCTTCAAATGAAAGACTATATAAATCTTGAAAGATAAAGCTACAAATAGTTAGAAAGTCAGTTAAAGCCACTAAATACTAGGTATTTGTTTTGCAATTTTCTCAGAAGACTCAAAAGTCTGTTTTAGTTTTTACAATATTAAAATAAAATGTAATATTACATATAACTAATTAGTTGGCATATATAACTCCATCAATAACTACTAATACTTATAACACTGAACATATATAGCAAATAAGTTATTAATCAATTTCTTAAAGCCAAATTCAAGGAAGTTGCCTGCGGGAACACGACAGTTTGGTTTGTAGATATGTAGAATTCTTAAAATCCTCAATAAAGTTGACAGGTGTTAGGGGGGCCAGATCGGATGACAGACACCCACAAGGGCTTATAAAGAGGCTCCCTACTCCGAGGTCCGCAGTATTACTTCTCGCTGGAAATGAAGTACTTGTTGGTGATACTGATACTGATTGCCTCGTTCCTGTCCTATTCGAGGACTCTTGTGTTCCCAAGAATGCTCACCAAGGGCGGTACGTTAAAGTAGGAGAAACTTTAGCCAAAGCAATTTTAGCTGAAGCCAGAATCTCCTTTTAGCGAATGGCTGCAAGACAGACGAAGGTGTGGAACTTAAAGTGGGCCAATTCGTGCAGGACTTAAAGGTGTGCGGGGTGCTAAAGTGCATAGCCAAAACAGGCGCCGCCTTACATTTCTAGTGAGTAATTTAAAGTATTCTATTTCAGTTTTCACCTATTATTTATTAATACACTTGTGTTCTCCGCATCAGTTGCCAGAGAGTACTGCCCTTCGCGCAGTGCAACTCTTATGCCGTATCCAAACAAGTTGATTTTCCCAAGTGCTGTTGGACTTGCGTTGAGGAAGTACCTTGCGGAGCCGATGGAAAACCTATAGAGGCACCGGCAAATGAAACAAAATCTTTATAAGATACTAATTAATTTTATGCTTTCGAAAGTATAGAATTTATACTTTCGGTATTATTAATTTTATACTATGCGGTATAAAAGCTAAACGTTACGTGTTCGAATTTTCGATGTAGGTTCGTGTACAAATAATACTCGAAATATAAAATGTATACAAATGGTTATAAAAATTAAGCTGCGGAGTATAGCTTTTATATTATTTAGTATTAACTCAATACTAAACTCGTTATGCTGTCTGTAGTATAATTTTAACACAACGCGTATGGAATTCATACTATGGGGTTTTTTTTTTTGGTGCACCACCAATCTATCAAAATCCAATTCCAGAATATTCCCATAATTTCTTTCTGTGCTCTCAGCTAAAGAGCAGGCGTGCACAGTAGCTCAGGTGAAGTGGGGCCAGCGTTCAATTACCTGTGGCCAAGAGGCGCTCAGTTAGTTTCGCTAGCTCAGCCAAACTGGGAACGGGGAACTGGGAACTGGGAACTAAGAACTGGAACTGGTAACTGGGAAATAGCTGGGACTACTGGGAGACGAGGAGACTCTTTACTGGCGGCATTGTTTCGGCGGCACGAGTCACCACATCACCGGCACATCTCCTCCTTTCATGCAATCAAGTTGGGCCAGCAGGAAATAGCTTTCATTGCCCTTGATTATGAGCCATGAGCTTGCACTTCCAGTTCCACTTCCCCTAACGCTCTCGGTCCAGATCAATTTAGATAACTGTGTGGGGAATTCGGACAGGCCACGCCTAATTGAATTCCCTAACTAAAAAAAAAAAGGGAAATCAAAGGCATAAAACCACATCTAATTGGAAGACCTCTCTCCTATTAGTATACTTCAACGCAAACCTCAAGCTTTACCTGCTATTTTATAGATGTTTTGTTACAGTTTTATAAGACTTGTTTCTGTAAACTTAGCTTATTGGAAATATTCAACGAACACGTGCTTAAATATGTTATTTATTTCAGTTTGAAAATATGCTTGCTATATTTCATATGTTCTTGTTTGAGGGTCGGGTTAAAATACACAACATACCTATTCTAAAGGCCTAAAACTTGTTTTGTTTTTTTTTTTTTTACATGAAGATTACAAAATATTTAAGTCCATAGATTCAGCCACCGAGGTCTTAGGTATATAAATGAGCTAGCTGAGAAGATCGTTAATGCACAGTTACAAGCCCCAGGCTGCGAAGGGGCCCGTCCGTCCGTCCGTCCGTTGTCCGTCCGGTGTGTTCGGGTTTCACATGATCGCATCGTCAGGCAGAGTCTCTCTCAAAAGGTAACTCCGCCATGTGGGCATTGGCATTGGCTGCAGCATATCTTTTACGAGCTTTTCGGACTTGGCTAGTTAAGGTTTTGAACCTGTTCTTTTGGTTACAGTTGTCGTAGTAGCTCCGCGCTCCGCTCCATCCTCTCTCCCTTTCGCCGATTATTAACAATCATTATGAAGTTTTAAGTTAAGTGGTCAATTAACATTTGCATGACTGAAATCGGAATTGGAAATTAGTGTCTAACTAATTAATGCACAAAACAGAGTAAAAAGGCGAACCAGAGATACATATATGCTTTCGAGTCTCAGCAGTTCACTCCAGTTACCGATCTTCTTCGGGTATTCAACAACATGGTAAGTTCATTAGGCGACATCGGAGACTCCGATGAGGAGTGAGAAATGATGATGATGATGATGATGATGTTCGGTGTGGTTGGCAATGCATTTTTCGGTAATTTCCCTTAACTGTGACACAATCAATTCACCGATTGACAGTCCATGACTTCGCATAAGTCATTCATGGCCCCCGAGAGTCTTCGGACATTATTAATCTAGCTTGATTGCTTTGTTAGCCTTTAATTGATTTACGCCCATTCATTGCTCCCCTCCTTAACCCCACACTCGCTGCAGTTCATCGCCTCTCCTCGGGTGCCACTGCTTGGTTTCTCCCTTTTATTATCGTGTCAAGGCGTATTATATTACAGTCCGTAATTTATAAATCATGCTCAATATTTTGATTTGAGCTCATTTCCAGTGACCGACCGACCGACCGGACCAGTCACAATCTCTTCCCTCCCATTCCCATTGTTCGTTGCTGGGCCGAGATATGATCGTGGAAAGAAATACATAGGACAAGGGAGAGAGAGAGATATATTTATTTATTGGTACTTTATTATGTAAGGTTTACAGTATATTATGGTTATATATAATAGAATCTTTCTGGTACTTTGTTAACTAATTTAGAGAACTTACATTTCATAGGGGTTCTATTCGTTAACTTTCTAGCTATTTATATATTTCGCTTGATATACGGCCTAAATCAGTTTTCTTTTCTTACGAATAGTAACCTAATCCGACTGGGGAAAAACATTTATATGGAGCGGGTTGAGCTGTCCGTCTAGTCTAGTATCTCCATAGCTCGCCACGATTAGATACTCTCCTAACGCACTTGTGGATCGCGCTTGATTAGATACTCCCCGCCTTAGGCTCTGATTAGATATAGTGCTACCTCTCCATATATACCATATATATATGAGGTACTCAAATGCCATGACGTTTGGTGGGGGGAGGGTACTTTTCTTCTTCCGATTTTCCATACTATATTCCTAGAATTCTTTTTTTAGGTAATTTTATTGGCCAATCAGTAGGCTTTTCAGTGATCGGCCTAAAGAAAGCATATTGGTCAACGCTGATTAGTTTTTCAATCAGTTACAAATAATTAGTAATGAAATCTCAGTGGGCCAAGTCTCAACTATCTGTTCCCATACACACACACACCGACACACACACACACACACACAAACCTGGCCAACACAATTCAGATGTCGGAGGTGAGATATGCAGCCATATGAAATTAATTTCAACATTTTTGCCCCTGGCCACTGACAGAATCGATGATCGAGCTGGGGCTGCCTGAAATGGTTTGGCCTTTAAATCGATCGTTATTCTTTTTCTTTTTTTAATCCCCTTCCAGTAGGTATTATTCATTTGATCTAAGGTTTGCGTTAAGGGTGTAAATAATAAAGGAAACTTAACTAGATCGCTGGAAAATATGAGAGTATACAAAATATGATTGCGGAGCTTGTTAGGCATACAAAAGGTGCTGTTGGGTGTGCCAGGAAAAGGCGATGTTGTGCTGTTAAATTGGTTAAAATGGCAAGGGTGTAAGATCTTCGTCATGTTCTCTCTCATTTCTCAAGCTGAAAGGTGAGATGGTGTTGGGGTGGCTGTGGCTCCATGTGAGCCCATGTGGTGTGAACGCGACATTATCTGGTGGAGCGCCATGTGGATATCAAGTGTTCTCGTCGCTATTACGATTAACATTCGCGCCATCGATACATATATATGTATAGCCCGGCACTTCTCTGCCAGCGCCGCTGGGTCGGTCTCTGAAGTGTTTCCCTATCTTGGAACTGGACCCTCTATTGGCCGATTTAAATTGTAGATTGGCCAACACCACACACGCCCGCAATTAGTTGTTGCTTGTGAAATTGTCACACGATTGCTGACTGGGCAGTTTTTAGGCATTTATTTGACCGTTAGACTGCTTCGAATTTTTCAAGGGAATTATGAAATGCTGAATTCTAGAAATAACTAGAGGGGGAAATAGAATTATTGGGAATATTAAAATGTACATAACAAATTCGCCTAAACACTTGACAGCTACTCTTCCTCAATCAGTGTCTCACAAACAGTCAACCTTCTTTGATGGGCTTAACTACAAGAAATGATTCACTACGTCGCCGCCCCATTTGGATTACCACGAACTCTAATCGGGGAATATATTACTGGTGGGGTAATGGCAAGGCAATGGATTAACCAGTTATGCATTATTCAAGAGGGGGGGAGAAGGGTCAGAAACCCAAGCCAAGGCAGTAGGGCCAAGTCTCCCGTGGCTTTAATTGATTTATGCAGCCTTTTATTGAAAATGAGACCGAATGGGTTAAGTTTACGACCCGACAACAGCAGCAGGCGTTTGAAATGGGGGGCGGAGGAGGAGGAGGAAACATTCGCCAAGGAAGGAGTAGTAGAGGAGCAAGGGAGGCAAGGTGTGCACATTTCATTAGAGCCGCTGCTAAGTTCATTAACAGGTGTTATATTCGTTCTGGTTACGTTGGTCGTTCCGCCCCTCGGGGATCGTGTTGGCGTCGACCAGGCCATACCGAAACTAACGCATTTTTCGTTTTCCTGATTAGATTAACCCCCGTCCGAACCAGAAACCCCAAAGAAACAATACTATGCCAAGAAACTGTAAAATTTAAAAGCCCTGTAAACTGTTTTACGATCCCCATTTTCCTTCAACGCTCTCCTCGTATGTACGTGTCATTGTGTTTGCCTCCTCATATATCTCTCTGTTGTCGTTGGAACTCTAAATACACACAGTCTCTCTCTCTCTCATGTGTGTGGGTTTACCCACATCATATATATTATTCTATACGTATGTATATAGTTAGGCTGTAACTCTGGACACTCTTGACAATTAAGTCGCTTGTTTGCCAGGTGGCAAGCGCTGGAATTTATATTTGTTTTATCTGTTATTACAGACTAATCAGCGCATTGATGTCTCGTGGTGAAAAAAGTGAGAGATAGAGGGGACCCTTAAATACAATCTCTGGCCGGGATCAGCTTCCAGGCGTTATCTAGTCTGGGCCATGCTTATCAATAAGTTTTTGAATGTTGTAAGAGTTCGAGTGGATGGCTTGAGTGGAAATTATAAAAGGCAGCAATAAGTAATATGTGAGATAAGAACACTTCCTTGATCGGGTGCAAAGTTTTAAATCTACGCAATAGGAAAAAAGAGATACTACCCCAAATTAGTCCAAGGTTTGATTAATTTTCTAGCATCCACCTACATACATATATACTAAAAAATAAAGCATTTATTGTAAGTGAAACTACTTTTTAAACTTAAAAAAAAAAGAACGATTGCTATTAATATGATAACCATTATCTATCCCACTCTTTTAATTCAAATAACGATCAAAATGCAATTCATTTTTTAATAAAACATTATTACAAAAGTCGTAAAACATAATTACATAAATCTATTATGTTACATCGGAAAAAAATAAACTAACAACTGTCCATAATAACCTTAACCATGGGGTGTAGGTAAGAAGACGATTACCTAAAATGTTTAAATAATTGACTCCATCATTAACTATTCTGATCTAGCGTCTTTATAAAATCACAGTCAATCTCAAACAGGTACGATCAATTTCTTGAACACAAATATCTGAAAGTTCCGCCCAATTACGCTTAACCATAAGCACATGTCCTCGATTAAATCATAATATTTCAAGCAGCGTTTTGCCCGATCACGTTTCGGCAATTTATAAGCATTTAATTGTTTGATTATGGCTGCGGTTTCTTATTTCACATTTCTCTAATTTCGAATTATGAACATTTAGATGCCGCAATGGAGGGGGGGAAAAAAAAAGAAACCAAATGAAACGAAACGAAACTCAACCTGCTGCCTTGGCTAGTAGTTTGACTATAATCGTAAATTTGTGAACTATAAAGGAGGATACAGAGAGGGGGGTTGCGGCGAGAGATATTATCATCATAAAAGAAGACAATTTTTGTCACTAAATGATGCCGCGATGAAATTAAGAAACCAGCAAGCCAGCCTCCGCTAAATGCTCAGAGGAACAGCGAGAAGCGAGCGGAACCATAAAATATATTTTTTATAGGTTCTTCCCTGGCAATCTTCCCTCCTCTTTCTTTTTTTTACAGTGCACACACGATACAGTGAATAGTTTTGGTATGTGTTAATCAATTTATGATTTTATTGTAAGAAAAACTTCACACAAATTAAAGAATAAGTGAAAGAAAATGTATCAATCAATAGAGCATCTCATTTGGGATTATTTTCAACTATTAACATACTATTAAGGAAAGGGAATTGCATTTTATGGAACTATCCAAAATGAAATTCAAACGTAAATTTTTTCTAGCCCAGTCCTAAAATAAAAATGAACCATTTAAGTGAATGTATTCCCATAAAAAAGAGAATTCTAATACTTTCTTAGAAACCCTGCCGACTATTTGTAAGTTCCCTCTATCGAGATTACACTGTAAAGTGTTTACCTGCAGACTCTTCGCCGGGGACCGGGAATTGGAAAGGGGAATTGGGAACGATCTCTCTCCTCTCGTTTTTTTTTTTCTTCTTTATATATTTTTTTAACTGATGTCATCCCAAAACGCGTCGCTCGGCTGCTGCAAAAAATAAGAATTTATGACCAATTTTCAGCCGCTTGTTCGCATCCCGATCCCGCGGTTTTCACTCCTCATCCTTCCGAACGCCTTTCCGCTTACGCACAATTGAAAAAAACTTGTTTTTCTCGGTATTATTTGAGGATTCCTCGTAGTATTTTTCTTTACAGATGGTTAAGGACACGGACGACATCTTTACCTGACAGTATTAGAGGTATCTAAAAAAGATCTAATGCTGCCCGGTAAGATGTGAACAGATGTCCTTGCAAGCTAAAGCAAGTTGCACTGGAATGTCATTTTTTATTGTATTACTTTATATAATTTTATAATCTTTTATAATCTCTTTTTAATGGAAGCTCAAAGTTCTCAAGTTTTTGTGTGTGTGCGAAACCTTGGAACATTGGCCCCTTTCGGCGATAACAGAGATTCTGTTGCGAGTTCCGGCGATTTTATTTCGAATGCCTTTTCCGCCTGTTATTATAGTTTTTTTTTTTTGTTTTGTTATTTTTTGCTTTGTAAATTTAATCCCATAACGAGTATTGATTTTTTTCTCTCTCTGTTTTTTCTGTTTCTGGGCACAAAAACAAAGCCGGGCTCCATTAGTTCAGTGCAATGTCTGTGTGTGTGTACGTGTGTGTGTGTTACCCAACAAACTTTAACTTTGTACCGGCGAACCGGGGAGAGTGAGCGAGAGGCGAGTATAAACGCCTACTTTGACTTTTCAAGCGTTTGTGTGTGCGTGCTATTTTGTTGATGTTATTTATAATTAAATTGAAGCTGGCGCCAGCCGATAAATGCAATTATTATTGTTACGCGAGATGCACCTAAACTCACACACACAAGCCTACACAAAGTTTCAGTTGCTTTGACACTCTTTATCGTGTTTTATTATTCTTGATTTCTGTTTCTGGTTTTTTTTCGGCCACCGGAAACATGCACAATAACGCCCGCACACACACACACTCACGCGGCCGGCACGCAGAGAGGCAGCGACAGACCGAGCACTTTGCAACGCGTTTGAGATACTGTGTGGATGCGATGCCTGGAATATGCAGCTTTCTCGGAAAGTCACTCCTTAAAAGCTAAAGAATATTTATATTTTGTAGTAAATAAACCGTTACGACCGAGCACTTGCAACGCGGCTGAGAGACTGAGTGTATGTGTGTGTGTGTGCCTGGAATAGGCAACTTTTTCGGCAGTCACTCCTTAAAAGCTAAAGAATATTAACAATTTTAGTAAATACCGTCACGATCGAGCACCAAAAGAGAACTGAAAAAAGATTTAAAATTGTTTAAAATTGAAAGCTGTGAGCGCCGGCAAGTTGCGTCGCCGCCGGCAGCAGCAGCGCTGCCCGTGATCGTCGCTCTGTCGGCGTCAACAGCGCTGCCTCAAATGTTGGAATCAAGCTTGCTGCTTGACGTAGCAGCAGCTCGCGCCGTTACGTTTACGTTTGTGATTTGACTTTTTTTTACTGTGACACATTCCTTTGTCGCATATTGTAACGGTTTCTCGGCGGCTTCCTTCTTCGGGCGTTGCTGCGCTGCCAGCAGTCTGCCGCAGCGCTGCCGCTGCTATTGCTACTATCAATTAGCCTCTTCTTCTTCATCATCATCTCTCTTTCCTCTTCCTCCTCCTCCTCCTTCTTTTTCTCTTCCTCGGGCGCTTTTGGTTCCCGCTGCTTTGGTTTCCCGCCTCTTTCGTACTTTTCGTTGTACTTTTAGTGGCTTTCATTGATTAATCAAATTTAAATTGAGCTTCGTACGTAGAAAAAAAGGGGGCTTGAGACTTTTCGGTAGATGTATGAATTGCTTTTGATTTTTCTTTTTACACTTTTCTGGAATGTGTAGAATTTACTATAAGCTTTCAATTTCTTTTGGTAAACTCAAGAATTTATTGGTTTTTTAAATATAATATACATAGAGCTCTTAAAGAGAGCAAAAGAAATAAACAAATAAAAAAATATAATATACATAAATAAGAAAATAAAGCTTGGAGACCACTTTTCAGTATTCCATTATTTACTGGTTAAGTTTAGAGTTTTCTTTGTTACCATTTCTCCCTTTACATAAATTCCTCGATAGTCCTCGTTTTCGTACTTCCGTTTTCTTTTTTTTTTATGCCTTAGCAATATTTCCTGAGTTAATTTTACTAACACCTGTGTTTTACCTGAGCTTACACTCGCTTTCCGGTGGCCGCTGGCGATTATAAAATCATGACATGAAGTTTAGCTTCCGTCAACGGATTACAGGAATTCCCGTCGTTCTTTTTTTGGCCGTTGGTTTTCATTAACACGATTTGCTTTTGGCGTTGCCTAATTCCAATGTTAATCGATTGTGGAAAATTTGCTTAATTGTCTTTCAGTTTTTTTTTAGGCAGCCAAAGAAGAATCTGTGAGTCAGCAGACACGCAGACACGTGTAAAAACTATAATTCGCGCGTTTACTTATTCTGGCTTTGTCTGTTTTTTTCGGGTGAATGCTCCTCCGTTGCTGGAAATGTGTGAAACACGCGTCGAAATGGAAGTCGGTAGGTGTTAAAATATCGTTAAGTTTAGCTCGCACACAGCCACACATTGACGCGGATCACGAATTAGAATTAATTAGGCTTTTATTTGGAATTTCTCTTAACACTTGACCGAGTTTCGCTGCACTTGTCGTCCGCTTGACTTTTGATTTCCTCAAGGGTTGTTTCTTTTTTGTTGTCTATATTTTCCCACTTTTCGGGCTGTTTTTCCACCGGCACACGATCAACTGTAAAATGCAAAGACTTTAAAAATAATGTTGGGAGTCGCTTCGCGCGCGCTCTGCGACTGCGACGTTGGCAGCGCCGCTTCGAACGTGTTTGGTCGTTCACAGCTGTTCGCCGTCTTCCTCTCTCGCTCTCTCCTGTTGCCAATGCCCGGTGCTATTTGTTGTCGCATTTCTATTAGCCAGCCCCAGCGGCTGGCGCCATCCCGCTCTCTCTCGCAGCTTGCTTTCACTGTCGGCCTGTTGCGCCTAATCCTAGTGCCATCTCGCTCGCAACGAACATGCAACATGTTGCGACCTCATGGTTTCGTTACGTTTCTCCCGGTTACGTTGCTCCTGGAATCGACGTAAGGCTCGAGCGCTTGCTGATTTGTTATTATTTTTTTTTTTTGTTAATAACAAAATCAGGCTACCTTTGACTGCGCTCTGTTTTGGGCTTGCTTTTTCGGCATTGTAATTTCCCCGCGCGTCTGACGGGCTGTCCAAAAATGGACATGTTCACTCAATTAATAAGAGTGGGGCAAAGGAGCAGCGCAGTCGGCAGCGCAGTCTGCACCCTACAGCGGTAAATGGAGGCTTCCTTGGTTGCACGCAAACATTAGACCATTTTCGGTGCATTCATGCATTTTTAAAATAAAAACTTTTGAAGTTTAATATTTTGTAATTAAATGACGTGGTTAATTTTAGTACAGTGCTACATTTGGGGTATATCGCTAAGTAGTATTATTATTACATATTGCAAAGTACTAGAAATGCCAGGGGTAAATTTGATTTCATTTCAAAATAAAAACGGTTTGATAAATATTAAATTAATAAAGCGTGCTTTAAATATTTTCTAGTATACGCGAAATTCTGGTAGAATTAGAAAAATATCATTATAATTGTTTTAACTCTAATTCTTATTCTAAGTTTTCAAAGTTTAACAACAAATACCTCGAGTTCTAAAAAAAAGATGTAAGATATTTTTAACTTACAAATTGTTAAAAACCTATCAATAAAACTTATGATATATTTGTAATCTGGGCTTGATATCAAATTATATTTATAGTCATAAAGTTATATTTAAAAAAAACTTTTATTTAAGATGAAAATAGTATGACTAAGGTGAACATACCACCTTTAGCTGTGTTCCCCTTTTTTTGTGTGTAAGGATCTGGTACTACGTGATCGTAGGCATATTCCTCCTCTCCGAAGGGGGTCTTCGGTGTCAACTGCATCCGCTCACTAATAAACACAAATTGTCTGGTCAAAAAAAAGCTCTTTTTCGGGATTTCATTGCTTCATTTTTTTTGTTGTTATTCTTGTCTTTCCCGTTTAATGTACATCATGCCGAATCTCTTCCACTCGATCCATACCGAGCCGAGCCTACCTGCCCCTACCTACCACCTTGCCTCCCCTGGGATCCGAATCCCGATTCCCATACTCTTGTCAGATCTGGTTTTCAATTTTTCTTGTATTCCCGCAGATCTTCGTTTTTATAATTTTTCAATTTTTTTTCAGGCCGGGTTGAAGGACCTTTTTTTCAGAAACCCTTTTCCTGTTTTTTTTTTTGGTCAGATTTGTTCGCCGCCGGCGGCTAATTAAAAAAAAAAACCCCCAGAGAGAGGGAAATCAGGAACTCGGAATCGAGTGAAAACCAGAAATATATGCAGGGAGAGATATCACTCCCGATCTGACGTGTATGTACATATGTACATTCATATGTGGGTCAGTTTTGCGCGAAGATAAATGAAGTGCATAATGTCGTGTCATTTATTTAAACTCGAAGTCGAGTCGTACATATAAACAATAATATTAATACAGAAATATGTATGTATTTATGCTGGACCTTAGTCCGCATTGGGACCTTTGGGGGCTTCAATGAGCTTGGTGTCGGACACATCCACTTTCTCACCGGGCTTGTTAGTTCTGGGTTCTTGCCCGTCTAACTTGATCTGCTCCAATGCTTCTTGTCCACGGGATCCTCCGGGTTTCTTGGTGTCTGTTGTTAAAATTGGATTAGGCTTAGGTTCGGCGGACCCACTGGTTCTCTCAGCTATTGAGGGAGCTTCCTTGGGGGTTTTAGGTGACATTAAGGGGCCGAGCTTTTTGGAATCTGTTCGAGCTCCTGGAGTATTATTTTCTCCAGCTTTATTTTCTCCAGGAGAATTTCCTCCAGCATTCTTTTCTCCAGGAGCATTATTTTCTCCAGGAGCATTATTTTCTCCAGGAGCATTATTTCCTCCAGTACCACATTTCCCCCACGTGGCACACGTCCAGCAGCATTGCGGAAAATCAACTGTTGTTAAAACCGCAGTTTCGGGGCATTCCGCAAAGGTCACTGGTATCTGACAGCTAAAGGGAGTCACGATCAGTTATCACGAGTTTCATGCCTAACCCTTTTGTGTCCTTCGTGGTACTTACTAGTGGATAAAGGTGTCCCCCTCCTTATTCTGACATGTGTAGGCACCGCAAGTGCTATTGTCCTGCTTATACGCACCCACCGCCACTTCCTCGCCATTGATTTTGCAGCCGTTGGCTGAAATGAATCGAGAATTGTGGCCTGGAATTGTTGGCTAGGTAGGCTAGCTCCACTTACAGCCCTTTTCCATCTTCTTGAAGTAGACCAGGGCACTGGAACCGGACAAGCTGAAGAGCCAGGCGATCGCTATCAGGAGGCACTTCATCTCGGCTGGATGTATGGAGCTACTTTGGTGGCTGTCATCCCCGAGCGAACCTTTTATAGGGTGGTACTCGGGTCCCATGGCAGGCACACCTGTCGCCGATCTTGCCGAGAGTAGCGGGAATTAAATGTTTACCGGTACCAGATGGAACGATGTTTATGTCTCGGGCCTTACTTAAGCTTTAGCTAAGAACACTTGGATTTTAATAAAATATAAATCATTTTATTAACTAAACTTTGGGTCTTTTAGAATCAATCAAATCTCAAAAAAATCAACAAAAATATATATGTTGTTGTTCGTGGAAAGCCCCTAACCTGGCCAGTTAATTTGCTTGGATTTTTCTCAGCTGAGTCAAGGACGATGTGGAGGAGGCTTTTTGCTTGGCCTCCATGGCGGCACAGGCTGCCTTGTAGGCCGCCTGCTTGGTCTTGTCGTAGTCCTCGTGGGCACAGCTCAGCTGTTTCTGGAACACGAACAATCGGTTGCGCGCAGCCTCCAGGAGCTGCGTCTTCGCTTCCATCTCCTGCTGCAAACAGGCTGCCACCGACTGGATATTGACCAAGTTTTTCTTGGAGTTAACAAGCAGATCGCTGAGGGCCTCGAACTGTTGGGTGGCCGCCTTGGTCGCGTCCACAGCCGAGTTCATGCTCCTTTCGATGGACTGCAGGGACGTTGTCTCTCCCTCGACAACAGCGTTCGCATCTTGGGTCTCCTGCTCCAGCTGGTCAACCATCATCTGCTTGCCCATAAGAGCTGCCTCGGCGGCTCTGGCGGACTGGAAGGCCTTCTCGGCCAGCTCCGTCTTGATGTGCTGGGCAGCAGCCTGCCCGGCGGCGGATTGCGCCTCATTGGCCGCCTTGGCATCCTGGGCAGCCTGCTGGGCTATTGCCGAGGACTTGGTCTTGGGGTCGCCGGGCTTCATGAACTCCTTTACATTGCATGTTGGGGCCTCGCAGCTGCCGGAGGGGGTATTGGTGCCAGTGGACCCGCCAGGACCCGCTTCGCGAGCATTATGACCATGTGGTCCTGCAGCATGCTGCGAGGACACACCATCAGACCGTGTTGCTTCGTCAACGGCCACAAAATCGTTTAATAGATCCCGCGGATGGGTCAGTCGCTTGTGCAGGTGACTGTGCCTCTGTGGTTGGGAATAAGTTAAAGACGTTTAGGATCGGTTTTGTGACTTGCCCGGACCAGAACGTGACTGTTGGTGCAGTGGAACATCAGGCGCAGGAACAGGACGTAAGCTAACAGCAATCCTTGCATTTTTATCAGGAAATTTGGGCAATTATTGAACTCAAAATTGAGTTGTAGCTCAAAGCTCACTTAAATTTATTTACTATTGTATATGGAAATAAAATCATTATTATTATGGCATTATGTAGGAATGGAATTTCGAAACCCTTTGGTCATTCGAAACGCGGAATTTGGTTACATTTTCCCCGTATTCCCAGCCACATGGCAGGTGTTCAATGGGATCGAATTTGAATATCCAATTGGCTATAAAAGTGCTGCTTGGGCGCCTATAAGTAATCATTATCGTTTGTATTTTGTAACTAACTTGATTGGCCATGTTTTCGCTGGCTAGTGTTCTGATCCTGTTGGGACTATGTGTGTCCTTAGGCCATTCACTTGTCCATTTCCACCAATTAAAGCCCGGCAAAGGTAAGCAAGCCCCTATGAGTTAAATATATACATATATGTTAATGCGTTCGTTATTTCTGGGAAAGGCGGCGGTTGTTTAACCGAAAAGGACGAAACCTTTCCAGTGGGTGGGACGGTTAAGGATCCGAATACGTGCGGTGTATACGTTTGCCAGGACGATACAGGAGCTTCCTTGATCCATTAGTAAGTCCTGCGCACACGGAACGCTTTAATTAAAGATCAAACTTACGGATCTTCGATCTTAACCAAGAACACCTACTAATTTGTTATGTATTTTTCCCTTTAGTTGCCAGAAGCCGGCTCCATTTCAAGGTTGCACGCAATCGGACGGAGTAGATACTGATATGCAGTTTCCCGAATGCTGCTGGACTTGTGTTGTGTATGCAGATTGCGACAAAGGCAAACCTAAGGCAGAGAAAGGGGAAGAGGAAGGGGAAGAGGAAGGGGAAGAGAAAGGGGAAGAGAAAGGGGAAGAGAAAGGGGAGGAGAAAAAGGAAGAGAAAGGGGAAGAGAAAGGGGAGGAGAAAAAGGAAGAGAAAGGGGAAGAGGAAGGGGAAAAGAAAGGAGAAAAGAAAGTTGAAGAAAATAATAAGGGTGGTGAAGAACCTCCTACAAAGGATGGTGATAAAGCCCCCAAGCCGGAAGGAGAGAAAGTCCCCAAGCCAGGAGGAGGTGTAGCCGACAAACCGGAAGGAGAGACAGCTCCAAAACCGGATCGAGAGGAAGACCCAAACTCGGAAAGAGATAAAGCCCCCGTAATGGAAGATGAAAAACCCCCCACAAGGGAAGGTAATAGACCCCCCTTAATGGAAAATGCAAAACCTCCCACAAGGGAAGGTGATAGACCCCCCTTAATGGAAGATCCACAACCCCGCACAAGGGTAGGTGATAGAGCCCCCACAAAGGAAGGAAATGCACCACCAAATGATAACACATTGTTATTCCGAATGTTCTAAATAGATAAATATACCTTAGAACTAGGCATATTGCTATTTTTTCGCTTTTTTCGACAAACCATTACCTATATATCGGGTAATGGTTTATCGAAAAAAAGCGATAAAATAGCAATATGCCCAGTTCTAAGGTAATGTAATGTGTGGACTTGTTTTCATGACATTTCTACCTAAAATGTTTGGGTTTTCCAATATGTATAGTTAGATTAATACAATATAAAATACAAAATACATTAAAAAAAGTAACAAAACGTATTTCAATGACTTTGAAAAGCTAAACATAAGAAGAAACCCGGAAAATTGTCTGTATTGATGAACAGTATATACATAGATATTTGAAATGAAGACTGGAGTTTTCCCCGATGACAAAGTATGGCAGTAGGTGGAAAGTCTGGATCTGGATCTCCCCCGCATTGCATTCCCTTTACCCCAATCAACCCCCAATGGCCGTACGATCCGTTCCTATGCCATTCCGTCTATCTGCTGGCGTCTGTGTGTGCGCGCACACATCTCACACAGATACTCTGGCTGCATTCTAAAGTGTCTGCGAGTGATGAGCATGCGGCATTTACGGACCCCGGACTTATAACAAAGAGAGCAGCACCATCGCATAGAATATAGAATGCGCGAAAAAATAAAAAGGAGAACAACGACGCGTCGCAAACAAACCATATAGACACGAATTGCTACAAAAATGCTAGCTATGCTAGAAGTAAATGCTAAAACTAAAGGCGCACCGCAAACTGACGGCTAGACAGAGGTGGACACAAACGAATCCGGACGGACAGCTAGCTAGACGGACGGACGGACGGACGGACGGACGGATGGTGGGCAAAAATAGTTTTGGGAGCGCCATTTAAGAGGGAAAAAAAGGAGCATTCTGCGATGCCGCCAGTTTTTCGGTTCACATTGTTTCCTCAGCTAAATGCCAGGTTGTTAAAAATATAAGTTAAAATGCAAAAACAGAAGACATAGTCTCTAATGAAATTATAAGAATCAAAAGGCATGAAAGAGCCAAGGAATATAAAGATTAGGGTTCCTTGAATTTGGCCAGAATTGGCCGTATAAAATATTCTTAAGATATATAATATAAAAAGCAAAAGCCTTAATGACTTGTCAAGAAATTAAGATTAACCTTTAAAGAAATGTGCTCGCTTTTATAATAAGAATAATTATTAATTAGGGCTCCCAACAGCATTATCAAGAATGTATCCCATAACTCACCCCGAAAACCATACCCCTTTTATGCCTTGGACATAAATGACTTGAAATAATCACCAATCATTCATTATACATATGTATATACACATATGCAGTCCCAATATAATTAAAGTATTTTTTTTCTAGTCAGAGTAGTAATTGCATTTTCTAGCCCAAAGTTCAGTGCGGTTCAAGAATAGACTTCATCACATTTCTCGCCGGGATTCATGCGCCTAAAACATGCCCCTGTCTTGGACAGTAGGGAGGAGGGATAAGGAGGTTGAGGGGGAGGGCGGCTTGACGAGATTAGGGGCAAGACTGTGGTGGAGAGACTGATGGCTGATAGCGCTGATTGCATAAGTGAGAGCCCAGTGCCAGTGCCAGTGCCAGTGACTGTCCAACTGTGTCAAATGGCACATAAAGATTCCGATTTTATTTTGAAATAAAAAACCAGCCAGCGCCTGCATTGACCGTATTTAGGGGGTCATGTCGGAGCCCGGCGCTGATGATAATCCTCCGGCTGATCGGGCACGAGAATATATATATATATATTTTAATGCCCTATTAAAATAGACTTTCGAAATGTGATGATTATGCGTTTTCAAAATTCAATTTGCTGTTATCTCTCGTCGAACTGTTGCTGTGAGCGAGCGGGATTCTGGGCCTGTCAAAGGTCATATTTCCCATCCTCCGCCCCGGCAACGCTATCGGTCGACGGCGATAATGGGCCATTTAATGGCCCCTGATTAGCCCGGATCGGGAGAACAGTTCTGGGTTTCAATGGAGCGGAACGAACAGTTCCGCAGGCACGATTCTTTAAATGCTGCCCCTTAAAATGATGGGGAGTATGGTTAGATTTATTGAGGATCCCTCAAAGATACGTTTAAATTAAATAATATTAATTAAAATACCCGTTTTAATTGATTATTTTAAGCTGATCTTTAGCTATATGTCTGTTGGGTGGTTTCTTTGCAAAAAAAAGAAAATGCCTCCTCCTCCTGCCTGGCGCAGTTAGAGACGACTCAGATTCTTCCCCAGCCACATTTCTTGCCCATTATAATGCAATCAATATTCCTCGAAGAAAACGCTCCAATTATATGATGTCACAGAGCGAGTATCTCGTACTCAACCTGCTGTGCCACCCAGTAAACGAGATCGAAACGAGATCTCTGCCGAACTGCTCCAACTTCTGTGTCTTCTGGGCAGCTTCGCTTTGCTCTATCCCGCTCTGGCAGGTAACGGTCAGGTGACAAGCGTAACGAGACGAGCGGCAGAGTGTGCTCCTCTCGAAGCCAACCGATTTTAATTACACGTAATCTTTATAAATAGAAGCAGCAGCCAAAAGGCAATAACCGGCCAGGATCCTTGGACATTTTATGAAAAAGTGCACCGACCAAGTCGAATGCATAAATCAATAGGTGCACGGCGCGAAAAATGGTTGCAAGAGCCAGTGGTTGCCACTAGACTTAAAGCCTTTGATATCTCTTTATATCCCCTTATAAGTGCTTAGATTTTCTCTCTCTGTTGGAGCTGCAGAAGCCTAGCACAGAAGCCGAGCGCGAGAAATGCCGGACAAGCCATAAATGAATAATTGCTGACAACGCTGGCGGACCTTGTCCAGTAGCCTTGGCTTGGGCCTTCTTGGCCGCCGTCTATGATGGGTTCCAGTGCCATTTTTAGCCAGGACAACAGCCCATAAATGTGCGCCTAGACAAAACAGAACCCAAAAAGAATCAGGAGCTGTTGAAGTCCATTTATCGAATGGAAAATACTGTGGTTATTTAAATCATAATAACTTTAACATAAAATAAAATAAATATTAACATGAACCTACCAACAAAGCCCTAAAGAGTGTGAAATGCGTAATTTATAAACCTATTTCATGGATTATATATAGCCAGGTCACTGCAAGAACTTAGTTAATTCAATATAATACCCAACAAATGCCGCCACCAAGTGCCAACAAACATGCATAATCCCCATCGAGGGTATGCCAATGTAAACATGGTTGAAGTGGGGAAAAAGTGAGTATGCCAGGTATTCAATTACATTGCCCATGTCCCCGCGTGATCTCTCCTCCTGCTCCGGCTCAGTTCAGCCGCCGCCGCCGCCGTAATTCCGAGCCAAACGAACCAAAAGTTCTGCAGAAAAATACTTGGAGTTATGGAGTTTTTGGAGTCGGCTTCCAGGTAAAGATGCCACCAACTGCAGCTCGAATGCCTCCTCTAACGGTTTGGGCATTGCGTTAATGATACTTGTTTGTGTCGCTGTATTTCCCTCCGTATCTGTATCTGTATATGCATCTGTAGCTGTAGCTGTATCTGTATCTGGGCTTTGTCTGGTTCTGGCGATGCACACGCCTCATGTTGACAAACTCACTTTACAAACAGTAATTTTTCTCGCTTCATTGGCGTCCCGTCTCGTCTGGAAAGCCTCCGTGACCCGCCCCCTTTTCCGTGGTAAAAAGAAGCCTGTAAAGCGAGCGGGCATGCGGTTTGTTGGCCGACTCAAGTCTGCTGCTGCTGCTGCCACCGCCAGTTAAATAAATAGAAAATACTCGTACACACAAAAACCTAAAAAGAAAAAAAAAAACAAAACAAAACACAACAAAAAATAATAACCTATGAAAGCCACAGCGGCGGCAAAAAGCTACTCGTACTCGCGCACTTGGCATTTTCATTGTCGCTGACCGATTGTTCCATGTTTAACTTGCTCTACAGTTCGATTGCCGAACGGATCGGATCCATGGGTGCGGCATATGCTCTATGAGAACACGATAGAAAAATAGAAATTAAATGAAATGCACTTGGCCAGAGTTGGGCCATAAAAACACTAAGCTGAAGAGCAAATCATGTTTTTTACTTGAATAAACTTAAAGGAGAAGATCGACAAATTTATGGTTTTTATTGGAATAATCACTATTTGGATAATGTTTATGAATACCTTTAATTGATACTTGGTATTATTTAAGGATAAGGTTTTCCGAAAAAAAGAAATAATAACTTTACCAATTTTCACCAATGTTCAACAATCCTCACAAAAAAGATCAACAATGCCTAATTGATACATAGTATTCCTTAAGATTTGCGTTTTTTCGGCTGAAATGAAAAATCAATCTTACCAATTTTCACCAATGTTCACCAATCTTCACGAAAAAGTTCAACAATGTTCTCAAAAAGTTCACCAATAATTACTAATTCTATGTTAACCAGTCTTGTTTCCCCTTCTAGTAAGTTTTTGTTTGGTTTTTTGTTCTCTTTTTTTTTTTGTTTATTCTCGCATTTGCATTTTGTTGTTTAGTGTGCGGGTATGTCAGCCGCGGCGGGTGCAAAATCTAGAAAATTACATGCAAGCTGCGACACATTATGCGCGACGCGACAATAATATTTCTATTGGCGAAAAACTTCACACTTAATGTACTCTGTAAAGTGTCGCTAAACAGGAACAAAATGACAAGAACGAAGTCTGCAATACTCTATAAAATCAAGTGAAGGATACTATAAGCATCGTTGGAATTTTCTAGGATTAGTAAAATAAATTCTAAATAAAAAATGTGTTCTTTTTAATAGTGCATTTTTTCATACCCAAATATTATTTTTTGTTGGGTTAATTATCCTTTTTTCCAATATTTATTCCAGCTATTTTGAAACCAGATAAACCTGCAAAAATGAATAGGAAATATAAGTTAAAAAGTTTATAAGATAAGCTGAATATTTTATATATTTGATTTTGCTAGATTCAGACAAAGATTTCTTTCCTCTTAATTTATGATGAATACTTATACTTCAGCTAAGGAATTTGAAAGACTCATTATTCTTTGGACGAGGCAATCTTGTGCTGAATTTGGAAATGCCATTTGAAAGGGTGCTCGAAGAAAAATCAGCATAAAAAATATGGAGCAAGCCGAATTCAAACAGAGAAAACCTCGAAAGTAGTTGCATGTGTTGCACACCGGATTTTTGTTTTCATTATTATTTTTTTTGTTTTTGGTTAGGATCGGAGGGTGTTGGAGGAGAGGGACGTTGGCCAGGAGGAGGGGCCAGCCAGCAGACGGAGACGGAGACGCCGACTAGTCAACGCTTTAAGGAATATGCCAGCAAATAATTAAAACATATTTAAAAATAGTTTGCCATATGGATGACGACGACGACGACGACGAAGACGCCGCCGCCGCCACTGCTGGCGAAGATGAGGCCCGGCTGGGTGACGTGGTCAGACGGGGTCCACCCCTGCTCCGCCCCCGCCTCCTGCCCCTCCTGCTCCTCCCCTTGGTGGCCCACTCCCACCCATGAAAAAGCCAACAAAAAGCAAACAAATATTTGTCTGGCCGTCTGCGTCTCTGTGCATTGACCGTACCGCTCGCTGCCGCACTTACCAGGCTACAGAGATGCAGATACTCGCACTCGCAGATGCGTCCTAAACCATCTATGTCCATCCAATCCATTTGGACTTTGTCTCGCTTTCGCTGCCGTTGTCCCTCGTGCCAAGTTCAAAATTATATGCTTTGCACTTTTGGTTTCCCTCCCCGCCCGACCACTGTTTTTTGTTTTTTGTTTTTTTCTTCTCCTAAATACATTTTCAATTTGTACTTTTTGAGTTGCGTTTTGGGCCTGGCCAAAAATAGTTGCGCCAGGCCGGCAGCGCCTAATGTTATTGCTTTAGTCAAAGTGGCTAAAAAGTATCTGCCAACATGACTGGCTGTCTGAGTTTGTATCTGTATCTGTGCCCGTAGAGTGTGTATCTCTCTGCATCCGTGTCTCATCCCTGTTGCGATGCCGCCCAGATTTATTTTCATTTTGATTATATGCCTATATATATGTACATACATATATGTATTTTTGTATCTTTTTGTTTGTGCGTGCGAAAAATAACTTACAAATGAAAACTGTAATATTTTCGACAGCAAACAAATTCCCGCTGTCTATGTAAAGTTTGTTGGGTCATTTATTAAAAGTTGCAGAGATGAAGCATGCATGAGTTTTGTCTTAAAATAAATATTATATTCCGAATTGCACACTAAATAAATATAGTTTTCCTAGTAGCATGTACATTTCTTGGCCTAAAATAAATTAATTCGTGTTTTATTGAAATGTATCTATAATCTTCCCTTCAAAATCCACTCGTTTATTCTGAGATTATAGTTAATCAACGTCAAATCAAAGTAGGAATACATTAACGCCAATGCAATCGATCAATTATACTATCCACTAGGCGAAAACACACACCTTGACGCTGCACTTTGCGGAAATTGATTTTGAAAACATGTGGCGACGACATTTGGCGCCACTTCTCGAAGCGGTTGGAAAAATCACAGGGGAAAAATCACCTTGCAGCCCATGAGTATTCGCTGAGCGTAGCTGGGAATCGCGGCTCTGTGTAATGGTTAATAAATTACTTAGACAACGCAGAATTACAAATCGTTTTGATTAGCAATTAAAATGGAGAGAGAGAGAAAAAATACAGCTGAGAGCAAAGTCGAGTGCATCTGGGCCAGGCTGGCAAATCTCTTAATTACTTGACAGTTTGCACTCGTCGCTCGCTTTCGATGGCAACAGGTGCGCGATCGCTCTCTTGGCGATCGCTTATTAACTCATTATAAAAGCATTTCGGAGCAGTTCGATTTGCTTTTGCTAAAAAAGCATTTCAATTGCCACCGACACTCGCACAACATTGCGAAATGCGTGTGTGCGCCGAGAGTGTGATGTTGATATTGCGAACGGCCGTGTCCGGCTGCTGTGCGACCTTCACTTGCTCCGCCAGCTGGGAAGGGTGACTCAGGCGAGCGAGATATTATTTGGTTTCCAGGAAGGGATAAGCACACCCAATAATGGCTTAGGGTATTAAATTCCCACCCTACATAAACAAGTGTTCCACCTCAAATTGAAGTTTTTCCAGTTAATGACATAAAATCGATCTCAGCTGGAAGATACATATGAAATTGGGGAATTGGGGGGTTGCTATGAGTTCTACCTTATAAATATGAAATGGTATTATTTCCCTTTTAAAGAAAATTATAAATAAATATTTATGTACTTAGGTCTTTCATTGAAGATATTAAAAAACAGAGATCAAGACTTCTAATATAATTAATAAGCTATATTTTAATTTTGTTATATTCCACAGATGGATATTACGTTTTATGTAATCTTTCTGGCACTTATGAGTTTTATTTTTAGTTAAAAATCTATTCAAGTAAAGTGCTAATCTAATAGATTAAAACCCATTCCTTATATATATACATTTCCAACTGACTCACCCCGATATACATTTCTAGAGGCCCCGCATCTTCCGCTGCTGATGCCTCTTCTGCCTCTGTGTGAGATGCAAATTTAATTCGCTAAATGATTTTGCCGGGTCTGGGCAGATATCTGGGAAACTTGTTTTGCGTGAGTATGCAATTAATGCCCGTCAGCCGTATATTCCATCTATCATAATTTTATTTAGTTAATGAGAATTTTTTTCGCCGAATCGCAAGGTCTGTCTGTCTGTCTGTCAGTCGGCAAATGTAAATGTCACACAAAGTCACAAAAGCTAAGCCTAGTCATGGGGATTGAGTGCATGGCGATTGGAATGGGCTGGTCTCTAACGGAGTGCAATGTGAAAGTGCAGACCTTCTTTGACTTTCAATGCGATTTCCATAATCATGTAACCGTAATGGTCAAGACAGTGGATAATTCCAAGGAAAATTCCTGGAGGAAACTCAACGCTGGTGGCTCCAATAACGCATTGATACTTCCGCAGCAGAACGACAAAAATATATATATTAAAACAAGAAAAAAAAAAAAACAAAAATACATCACACAATTCCAACACAAATGGTTCCCACCAACATTCTCCGACTTACGCAAATGATATACTCGAATGTAAGTCATAAATGTGTGCACAGGAAGAAAAATAGGTATCAGAAAAGAAGTGGATATTTATGATTACATGGAGAATATACTTTTACAAATAATAACATTAAAAATAATTGAATTTATCTATTCAAAATATTTCAAAATATTAAATTTGGAATTAATTGTGTTTATTTATTTCATTTTTTGTAAAGGGATTATGACACTGTTTTTCATTAACTGTAGTGTGGCCGTTTTCTCTTTGTAAAATGGCGGGGTGAAATATGGTTTCTCTTTCTGTACTCCATGAAACCCAGTTCTGTCATAATATCATCCGGAAAATCCATATTATTTTTATTTTCTGTACTCTAAATAAATTTATATACCAGCATCATACGACCCCAAATGTTTATTTCTGTGTACAATATATGGCATATCTATATATATATATATATATACGGACACCAGGGCACACAATGACCGTTCAGCGAAGCCCGAGCGATATGCGATACATTTGTCATACTCATACTCGTACTCCACGCCGTGAGCGAAGGAGAAACTGCCGAGATCAGCTGATTCCTCCTCGGGGTCCCAGGGCATGAATGGGGAGAATTTGATATGATATTTCGCGTTTAATTCCTTCACTTGAGAGCTTGTCCATTGTCCGTCAATTGAGTCATCATCATTATCCGTGCACCAATCCCGGCACCCCGATAATAAATAACAAAAGCGTTTTCTTTTTTTTTATTTTTTTTTTTTGGGGGGCTACACTGTGGTTATTGGATACACAAGCGGATACACAATACTCCGCACGAAACGGGACAGGAACTGGGCCGGGTCTGGCGGAGCAAATGTTTCTCATAAACCACAATATGATATCTGCAAACAGAACTTGAACTTGAACGGCGAAATTCCCATATCAGCGATATATGATTTATTACTGGCAAGCAATCAAGGTCCCCACACCGGGTTAAGGTAAAGGGGCTATGCAAGCTATATGAAGTATGCAATGGATTGAAAGCAGGGTGTTCTGTATCTGCAGCGAGAGTTACCCTACTACTAAATATTATACTAGACACTTTTCTGGGAAACTCAGCCCTTTTATAAGTTTTTAATAGTTTTTAACTATTGTTGGTACAATAATATCTTATCAGACAGTCCTATACATAAGATTTCGATAGGGCTATTAAGGTAAATGTATATCAAAAACGATAGGGCAATACTTATTGCAGATACTTAGGCAAGGAGGTATCTTCGATTTTATAAATTAAATCAATAACACTAATATTGATGCATTGTATATATTTCTTTAGAAACCAATAATACCTACGATCTTAGCAGAACAACAAATACTTTTGGTTATGTACTTTTATTTATTTTAAAATTAACAACTAATAAGAATAGATGGATACATATTTAGAATATTTATTTCAGCTGAGCTCTTTCAGCTTGCTTAGTTCGATGAAGAATTCTTCTTTTTGGTTTCTAAATTGCTCAACATTTTTGTCCCAGTTGCGGATGAAGTTCACGTAGCCACTGGATCCTACGCCATTTAAGGCGATGTCCTTGTTCCTTTTTTAACGGGCCAGCAAACACAAAGGAAATAGCCTTTAGAATCATACTGAAATCCTTTGGGGAAAATGCTGCCATTATATAGGAGAACATCTCTTCAAATTTCTTTTCTGGTCAGGGATTAAATGTACAATAAAAAAGAACATCGAATCGAATAACCAATCAGACAGAACTGTAAATCAGTTTCTCATAAACTATAGTCTAATAGCAATATATAAGACAGGTGACAGTATAACTTGGAGAGTTCTCTGTGGCCTATTACCTCAACTGATAGCGATATCTCTGGACAAACACTCGTTTCTTCTGAGAGATCGAATGCTGATATTGCCGCCGTGTGGAATATCTACATTACACACTGCAGACACGGAAACACTTGGTTTTGGAGCGATGCACAAATATTTACGGAGAATCCATTGCCGCGGATGGTGGGGGGGGGGGTCACACATTTCCTGTGTTTGGCAGTTGGATGCACTTTGGACAAGTGTCAAAAGGTGTCACCTCCACCGAAGGTGCTACCCCTCTCTTGGAGTGATATTTTTCTTGTTATTTTAGTTGCTTTCAGTTCTTTTTTTTTGACACAACTTTTTGGAATAATGTGACAGGGCCTGTCGGCTACCAAAGTTGGCTTTTTGTCTCTGCACAGCCACACCAAGCACACCGCCTAGGCGGAGGAGGAGGCGGTGGTGGAGGAGGAGAGGTGACAACTCGAACGACAGCAGAAACAAGAGCCACCTACAAAGTGTACACAAATAGCCGGGTACTTGGTCCGTACTCCCACTCCCACTGCTGCCAGTACCAGTCGCAGCAGTCGCAGTCCCAGTTCCAATGCCAGTCCTACTGGTTCCTACTCCCATATCCCACATCACATATACCATTCCCGGCAAGAAACAAACAAACAAACAAATGAACAAATATTTGCCACTAAGTGCGAGGAGGGCAAACGCAAGACGAAGACGACTGGGAGCCTGAAGAACGATAAAATGGCATTTATGATAAATACATAATACTCGATGTGTACCCACTCATTCAGTTGTGCACCGAAAAAATATGGATTTTTGTCTTAACTTGGTAGAATTAAAATATGACAAAAGGATGTTTCAAAGCACTCACTTAAGTGCCTAAAAGTATGCTACAAAATGTGGGAGGATAACGGATTTATTGCATTTTATTTTTCTAATTTTAGTCAACAGATGCTAAAATCGAAATATGACGAATAAATTTCTCGTTCTCTCTAGGGTTCTGAAACCACTTAAATAGGTGCTTAGAAATATGCTGCAAATAGGGCATGAATTGCATTTTCCATTGCATACTTTTAGACATCATTTTAAGTGATTTTAGCTCTTCAAAATTGGAACATTTCTCATTATTTAAGGGTTGAATTCAAGGCTTTTCTTTCGGTGCATAATAAATAGGCTACAGACGTGTTGTCTACGGCATTTGGCACAGCACTGTTAAAGAATGGAGCCACATAGAATGGAAATATTGGAGTGGGGGGGAGGAGGCTCGAAAAAAAGAACAGAATTCAAGTGTCAAAGTGACAGTTTCGAAATTGATTGCAGTGACAATTGAGCGAGTGTGTGTGTGTGCATTTGGCTGATAAATAAGGCAGCTTTAAACCGACTTAACGCCGAGCCATTGGGTTATCTAATAGGCCGCCAGAGATAGACACCCAGATATATAGGGGCCATGCTCCATATCAATATCCACTTGTGCAGATGATTGACAGGCGACACGTGGTCAGCACCGAGGTGTTCCCGAGTGCCCCGGGGGTTCATGCGCAGTGCCTGCGATTATCGCGATCACGTCGAAGACCTGGGGCATAAACGATTCCGATGTACACTTTACCTATCCCATTTTCAGTTCTGCCACGATGGCAACGGAATATAAATAACTTGTGGAAAATTGCATAAATTCTTGGCATGCCTACGCGTGTGAGAAATGAATCCGATACCAAATCAACCCAACCCCGAACCCAATCGAACCAATGACCAAAAATTATTGGAGTTACGGGACGCCGCCGCCGACTTGTCGAATATCGCCAAGCAAATTGACAACGCCAGGGGAGTTGTGTGGAACTAACGAACGTTGCGAATGGCACCGGCCAGACCAGAACAGGAAAATAAAGGAAATTTATGTGTCTGTCCTCGAAAAAAGAGCATAAGGTGACTGAAGGCTGCCCCTAACAACACCTGGGAACGCGCCGAGCCCTGCCATGCACTCAGAAAATAAAGATCTTGGGTTTTTTAAAACTAAATTTACACTTGAGATATTATAGATTTTTTTATTTGTAATTTATGATGTGCTTAATAGTCTGGTTTTGTCTTCCAAAGCAATATAGTGCAAACATTGTATTTATAATAGTAATCATTGATCAAGAGACTCCATCAAATCTTATTTTATGAATAATACATACACCATTATCTCAGAAATTGCTATATTATATCTGATCCTATTCCAAAATCATTTTCTTCTTGTTTTCCTTTCGCACAGTGCTGGGAGTAAATAAATGAAGTGCCATGTGAAAATATTTCACACGTGCGAGGTTCCAAACACTCGTAATACAAAAAAAAAAAAATATATATAAAAATAAAAATGCTATGTGGGCAAAAAAATATTTGTGATTGTGGGGCTCCGCGCTCGTTGGACTGTGTGTTGGGTTGTTTAGTTGGGTTATTTGGTCTCCATTAGATACAAATCGGCGGTGCTGTTGCGGTTCATTAATTCCGCGGCGTTTGACAAATGCAGCGCCAGGAAACGACAACCACAAAGCCAGGCGACCGATGGACTGATTTGAATACACACACATCGCTGCCGAACGATGTGCGGGCCATTTGCATTTTTAAACGATTTTCTCATTTGGGTTCTTCTGGGGTATTGTTTTTTTTTTTTATTCCGTTGTTGTTATTTTTTTTGTTTCGAATTTCTTGTTACCGCGCTTCAATTATGTAAAAAAAAGCGGTCGACATTTTTTCCATTTTGGGGTCGTATCCCGCCACATTTGAACCCACCGCAAAAGGGGCTTGAGATAAAGGGGGGAAACTCGGCATTCGGGAGATATATGTATGTACGAGTACTTGAATAACTGCACATGTTCCCCCCTTTTTTTCTGGCCACGCCCAAAACATAATTCCAGCATGCCTCAGATGAGCAGCATACAAAGTAAAGGAAAAACCCACGGGAGACACGGGGAATATTTATTTGGGGGCGCATGCGCGGTGGCCTGAATAGAGCCCCCCAAATGTATGAAAATTAATGTTGGTAATCTGTAAAATCCTGTAAAGCGTAACTCAAACTCACCGCGGAATAAAAACAAATAAGAAAAAAAGGAAAAGAAAAAAATATACGCGAATTAATAAGCAACGGGATGCCAGCAGTGATGGGAATCATGGCCAATGGTTACTGAGATGAGAATTTACTGGGTCTCTTTGCTCGGGAGTTGGTAATAACTAACAAGCTAAATAACTATTAGATACAGATTAAAAATTCTTAAATTGATTTACATTAATCTCAATCTTCGTGATCTCAATTTCTTTTTATTTGTTAGGATGACCAGGGCATTCCCCTTGCTCCCCAGAAGATAATTAAATATTTATCTATAGCCATCTGCAAATAAGGTGGCATCGCTAGGCGGCAATTGCCCAAAGTTTGCTATCTTTTATTAACTTATTTTTGTTCGTTGAAAGCCATTAAGTTTTATTTTTATTATTGGGCAATTTATGAATGCATAATTATGAAATCATAATCTAAAATAATGACAGTATATTATACCCTAATTAATAAGAGAGTATAAAATAAAGAAGATCTTAATAAATAAGACCTGAAAACCCCATAGCTTTTAAGTTATTCCATTTAATTTATTTTAATTTAATATATCAAGTACTTTGTTTATTATTTTCTGTTAAAAGAGCATTCCACCTTCGCAGTTGCCTTCGTTTTGTTGGGGAATTTTTGAAAATTTTAATTAAAATTGTGGCCGCGGAAATTTGTGCGAGCTTCGGTGTGTGTGTGTGTTTGTGTGTGTGTGGAAGGAAGCCCCTTGTGTTCCATGGTTCTCCTGGCCGCCGCCGCCTCCAACCCACCTCCCCTGGAATTGGCGCTGCGAGTTGCAAGTTGCATGTTGCATGTGTTGCAGGTTTTACAAGACGGGCGACATCGCTTGTACAACATGCCTGTTTTTTTTTTTTTTTTCCTTCTCTCCCATCTTGCACTCGCACTCACACTCTGGCACTCTGGCATCCCAGCGAAATGATCGACGACGTTGCAAAGTATTAAAGTCAGCGCGACACAATCTGCATATTAAAGGAAAATGAATAAAAAAAATTGCAGCAACTTGTTGCACAAACACCGATACACACACACTGTAAGGTGTACAGTGGGACCTGTGTGGTTTCATAATTTGTTTTGCGGTATTTACTCCTTGGAGCAGCTTAAGAAAATTAAAACTTTTAGGATATGGGTACTTTCTTTCTTATGGATGCGGTTTTCTCAACATTTTAATGTAGAAATATTTAACATTTATTTAGTGTTCTTTGTATTTGCTTCAGAAAAAGCTTAGGATTTGAAATCAATCAAAATTAGTGCCCAAAAGTATGCTACAAAATAGTATAGCTTCGTGATCTTTGAACCTAGACATTTTTAATTAATATGAAACCCCTAGAAACTTCCGTGGAACTCCTTGATATTTAAATAAAATTTTCTGAAGAATTGATATAGGGACTTTCTCCTGTATCTGCAGAAATTCATACACGCCTGACGGGCTCACAATCAAAAGAAACGAAACGAAACGAGACGGCCACTGCGAACCGGCCTGCAACTGGACGGGATTTGGAGGGGTTTGCAGTGGGGCACGGCATCGGGATCGTGGGGCACTGGACCTGGCCGAAACGGCTTGCAGGTGTTTGGTGTTTGGTGTTTGGTGTGTGGTGTTTGGCTCGTTCGGCCTAGAGAACCGGAAGAGACCGGGCCGGGAGACAGGACATTGATCTCGGCGGCCACAGCTGATTGGATTAGCTGTGAATTGTGCCAATTCAAGGGGCCGCCGTTTGGCCGGTTTAAGCAATCCGCACAGATCCGCACAGATCCGCAAACATTTCATAAGCATTTCGTTTTGACGTTTCGCTTTATTTTTTGTTTTCCGCTGCTCACCACCACGTCTCATATGCATTCAGTGCTGAACTTTTGCCACAACTTCCGCTGACAAATTCAAATTAAATGTTGCATATGTAACATATGCACGAGCGCGGCCCTCTTATAGGAAATTTATTGATAGGCCAGCCAGAGCTACAAAAAAAACAAAAAAAAAAAAACAAACAAGCAAGGCAAAAAAAAAATAAGGAAAAACTGTTCTCCACTTCTCATTCCTTCACAGACTTTATGGCAGTTGTTTGTGTTTCGCATTTCGTTTGGGTTTCAATGCGGCTGTTGCCAGGCAAAGGTCGCCAAAGGTCGCATATTTATGGGGCGGGCTGGGGGCTTATGTTTTTCGTAAGTGGAGCAGAAACCAAAACAAGCCAAGTTCCAAGTACGGGGGAAAAAGCAATTTAGAACTCTGTCCCAAACTATGTTGTATGCATTTACAATAAAAGATAAACTACTATCTTTATTATTTAAAAATCAGTGCCTGATCTTAGCTATTTGATGACTAATTTGTTGTTGCCTTCAGGTAAAGTGTCTCTAAATTTGGTATGAACCAAAGATCTTTATATATATATGTATTCGAGGCGTTAACATCCGTGAGTCACTGCCAAATGCTGGGCTGTCCAAGAGGATTGCCAAGAAGTCGTCAATGTGGAGAGGCGCAAAAGTATCTCGACCGGTGACAAGATACAAGTCACACCGCCAAGCGAGTGATTCAAGACGAAAGGTATTTTCTCGGCCGCCATTGTCTCGTTTTTGTAGTAGTTGTCGATGACGCTGCTGCCGTCGTTCGCTACATTTGCAAATATGCGAGATGCTGCGATCTGTGAGCTGCGAACTGCGAGATCTGAGATCTGAGTTTGCAGATGCAAATGCGAGAGAGCAGATACTTTTTAGCGTTACAATTTCCGAAATACTTTTCAATAGAATGTCAACAGTTGAAATATGTAGCTTTTTTTTCCGTTTGATTTGGTCTGGCATATACTATGTATCTGTACACTTGCAAGGGGTATTTTGAATTGTTTTCTTGGTAAAGGAACATCATTTCCATAGCAAGATTAATGGGTTTAATCCGGTTTACTAATCTGTAGATTGAATATAAATAATTCTGCCTAAGAAGCACACGTATTTTAATTTCAAAAATAAATATAATTTATTTCAATGGAAAAATAGCTCTGAATGGGTTTGCTTTCTGCTTCAAATAAATACAATGCCAAAGTGAACAAATATGCTTTCTTTGTTTTAAATTATTACATTTTTAAAAATTGTTTTTAAGGCAAAACTTTAGAAAAGCAGGACCATTTGTCGACGTATCCTTATGTCCAAATAAATTCCCCCAAAAACAATGCATTTGCAAGTGTATCTCAAAGTTCGATCCTTGAAGCCCTACTTCCCTTCCTATTTTTTATTTTTTGTAAGTATCTCAATCTGTGTATCTGTAGCTGCTCGCCTGCTGCCTGCTGCCTGCCGCCTTTTGTAATGCAATTGAACTAAATGTGGCGACTGCGTGTGACATTTTTCTCCTGCAGCCATAGAAAAACGGCAGCAGCTGTATCTGCATCTGAATCTGACTCTGACTCGGCATCTCCGCCTGTATCTGAATCTCTGTATCCGTGTATCTGAGGCTGACTGTGATGGGCATGTATCTGTATCTATCAGAGCGTCGCGTCGTCGTCGTCGTCGTCGTCGTCGCCGCTGCCTTGTGGCCAATGTAGCGCAACCATTGATGAAAGCTGAAAGCGACCCAAGAGTTGGTCATTGAACTGGCTACCTCCTCCTCCTCCTCCTCCTGCCCCTCCTGATCCCCACCAGAGTTCTCCTCTGTGATTTCGTCGAAAGAAACCAAAGCATTTAAGTAGTTCGATGGGGACAAACTTATCTGCTCGTTAATTGTTTTGGGTCTTTTTCGATGCTGTCTGTCTATGGTCCTCCCCAAGAAAAGTGAGGAGCAGCGCGCTCGCGATAAAAAGAAATGGGAAACAAAATTTAAATATCTATGCAGTTGGCATAGCTGACATACCCTAGACCAGAGAGTGAGTGAGATAGTGAGAGAGCCTGAAAACTTGGCAACGTTGCGTTTGAAGTGTCAATTTTGAAATGTGACTCGTTTTCAACGATCACCTCGTCTCAGGGCTTCTCTGCCTCGCCGCCCTTTGCCTTTCAGTTGGCAAACTAACAAAAATGTCCACTCGCCTGAATAGAGCAGAGCATTTCGGGGTAAATCGAGAACGAAAACGAAATCGAAATCTAGGAGGTGTGTGTGAGTGTTTTCGGGGAAAAGCGGAAGCCTCAGCGCCTTAGCATTTTTGGGTGGAGTTCAAAAAGCTTGCCGTGGAGGACCTTTACCCCTGTTTTTTGATTCGTTTTTCATTTGTTTTTTTTTTTTTGCCTAATTCAATGCAACGAGAAATCACCTTAATGCACTGCTCGGCGCGAAAAACCATTTAACATTTCAATGAACAATGAACTATGCACACCGTATGCACACCCATCCCTCCAACTCCCTGCCTCCCCAGTCTCTCTGTCTCCGTTGGCATATCAATTATTTGGCGGCCCAGTATTTTAAAATACATTTCAAAACTCTGAATACGGAATGGGAGGGGTGCTCTACCTACATAGGTCTTGGATGTGTCCGGGGTATTTGGGTTTTATTGGGGGGCTTTTTTGGCTCCAGAAGGAGCTGTGGAGAGCAGCAATTTAAAGGGTTTTAAATAAATAAAAATGGGAAGTGTATTACCTATATTTTTAAAAGAAAATAATAGTAATAATAAATTAAATAAATTTCTATTTAAATTATTTGTTTCCTAATACTCTATACACATATTTTCAGTAATACTGCTTTAGGTAAGCTATAAGTTCATATAAAAAGAGTATATTTAAATGTCACTAAGTTGGGTTTCTATGAATTTCCCAACGACTTATAGAATTTAAGCCAACAAACTTTAAATTGTAGATAAGAGATGTTCGAATTTATCGATGGATATTTATATATACATATACTGCATCGTTATTTTATGAAAAAGTTGATGTATAAATAAATCGATAATCTTTTCAATATATTTATATATATATACTGTATCATTATTTGATGAAAAAGTTGATGTATAAATAGCTGCGATAAATCGATAATCTTTTTAATATTTCGGACTCATTTTCATTTACCTTTAAAAGGGGTTTAAATATAATCTGTAGAAAAAAAAACAAGTAAATTAAATAAAATTGTTATGAGATTCTGATCCATAGTTAAAGATAATTAATATATTTTTGGATATTTTTAATTTTGAAATATCAAATACTACGATTTTTTTAAATATCAATTAATACGATACGATCAAATATTATAATATTTTCTATATTACAAAATCTCTTTCGATATAAAATATTTCCCTCTAGATCTACATACATTCCCAACTGTAGAGTACTTTCCAGTCTTAGAGACCCCAGAGACCACTCATTGATTCATTGGGGTATTTCGGTATCATAGCTTTTAGCTCGATTGAAAGGCAAAAGAGGCAGCATGAGTGTGTGTGAAGAAGTGGTATCCATTTCGTATGAGCAACCGAGGACAGAGACCTGGAACGGACCGGGACGGGGGGACCGACCGACCAAGACCGACCTGGACTGAGACAAATTTCAATTCCACACCGCGCGATGTGTGTGCGTCTCTTAAATTGCGTATGCAGGCCCACTTGGTCAATTTTTTGAATACAAATCTACGCGTTTTACATAAAGGCAAAGAAGCGGGGCACCGGCAGGGCACCCTTCCCATGGATTTATGGTAAATGAGCTGAATGTGTAATCAATTCTAAGCCAGGTTATTGTCCAAAGTTTGGCCCTTAAGCCAGCGGCAGCGGCAGCGAGGTTTTCATTTCATTTTTATTGCTACCATTCGACGGGGTGAACCATAATTAAGATTCAATTCAATGCAATTGGTCACCGAAATTGCATTTATTTTGGGCCGGAAAATTGCGTATGCAAAGCGTCGGGCCCGAAACTGGCTGGTTAATAAAACGAAATTGAATTGAATCGAATTGAATTGAATTGCATTCGAGTTGGAGGAGCCGAGTCGAGCGAGCATAGCATAGCCTAACCTGAGCCCCATTTCAAATTCGATTTGCTCCGGTCAAAACGATTGGGAACATGACAGACTGTGGCTCGTATCTTGGCCGAGAAGATAGAAGAAAGTTCCAAGCTCTCAATTGTGTCCCAAGCTGTTGCTGTGGCTGTTGCTGAAGCTGTTGCTGTGCTAATTGTCTGAATTGATTAAGCCGATTGTCACAAATTGTCATATGATCCAATTGGAATATGAAATGAATAGTTAATGCCTTAATGGGATCGCCATTATATCGACGGCGCGTCGACTTTCGAAAATATGTGGCATTTGGCTAACTCAATTATGTGTGGCTCCAACTCGTATTAACTCTGCTTCTCGGTGCCACTGAGGTTGGGCACTTGTGGGTTTTCACTTTCACAATATTACTATACATATATATATATATGTATATATATATGTATACGCGCAGTTACTCCATGCTCAGATACAGATACGCATACTCATACTTGTACTTATAAATGGCAGAACAACAGTCAGCCGGTAATGACAACAATTGACAGTTATAGTTGAAAAGAACTAATTGAAACTCATAAAGCTAGTGTGACCAGATTTGTCTCCAAAATAGCTACATGGTCACACTTAACACTTGCGTTGCACTATAATTCTCAACTAGGCAGTCGGTTAGCAAACTGATACTGATGAAGACATTGTTGACTTCCCTCTGAAGCTTGCTTGGTTGGTTATTGGCATTTTCTTTAAAATAATTTGTATACTCCCTATATTTTAAGTGTACCCTGCGAATGTATCTGCATCTGTAAGTGCGACGGCTAACAATAACTGCAGCTGTCAACCAGTTGTGCGGTTCATTGGCTTCTTGCCTGCATTCGCCACCAATAATAACAATAATAACAATAACAATAACAACAACAACAATCAACAACAGAATAAAAGTAATGAAAACAACTAAATAGTTGGCTAGTAACTGGGTGCGAGCATATTGGAGTGTGTGTTTTGTGCCTTTTTTCCGTGTCCGTTGTTGGGCCACAAGAATTATGACCATGCAAGTTATTAATCATTTACGTGTGACGTTGTAAATGTTTTTTACAACAACAACAACAACAAAAAAATAAATACAAAAACCCCTGCTTGGGGCGTGAAAGTCATAATAATTTACTCAACATAGACACATAATTTTCAGCTCTTTAACAAAGCCAAACAAAGAGACAGGGTCAGTGGTGGGTATCTCCCGGGCTCATAAAATACTTTTTGGCTTTAAAAATCAGGCCCCAGCACGTGCTCTCCAGCACGCTATATCCATAAATAACTAATAAATTACTTACTACAAATAGCCGAAAAAAATGCCTATAAATTGTACTCGACACCAATTAATATATATATGTATGTATGTACAATATATAGTATATTGTATGTATACGCCATACCTCAGTGTAAGCTATTTAAATTGGAACCCAAAAAAGTTGTCGAGGAATTTGTCCTCGTTACGTGGTAAGGAGTTAATATTAAGAGGGAAATACTTACGAACATAATGGGAAATTAATTCTTTGAAATTTTGATAATTTTCTTATAAATCTTTTTCATAAGAAATCCAAAACATTTACATGGATATTATGTAAATTAAAATGCTGGAAATTGATCGATTTACATGGATTTTGAGGGCATAGAAATGTTTGAAATCTGATTTGAATTTAGATTACGATTTTCTTTAAACAAATTCCAATTTTTATGAGTTAACTTATGAGTTTAAACGATGAAATAACAATATTAATAAAATATGATTTTAAATAAAGCCTTAAAAGTCACTAAAAAATTAGGAAATCAATAATGAAATCTTGAAAACAACTCTAAGAATTTATTTAATAATTAAAATACTTTTTTACAGTTAATAAAACTTAATAAAACCCTATAATTCCCCATTAATCCATTTAGAATTCAGTGAAAATAAAAGCATAAATAAACGATTAAATGTAGTTCGATTTAGCACCTGTTAAACTATATCACAGGTGTCTCCGTGCCACTTGCATTTCGAATATGACAAATTAGCAATCAGGTGGCAGACTTTTTACCTCCTAACCCCCTAACCCCCGACCTGCCACTGCCAATGCGCTACCGTTGCAGCTGCTTCTGGCCAAGTACGAGTATCTGAGACCGTATCTGGGCAGCGTCGAAGCAATTAGAATAAATTAGAGAAACAGCTTTTGATACAGGTGAAGCCTGGGTGGGGGGGAGGGTAGGCTATGGTGGAGAGGGAGCACCTCACCGACGGACCACAAAATGTAAATGAAAGAAACACCGAATACCGAAAAGCCACGAGATACGGATACCAGATACATTGAGCACAAAATCTGAATTCGATTCCGTTTGAATCCAAATTGAGGTTTAATTTTCTTTGTTAGGCGATGGAAATAGAAGCACAGAGAGACAAGAAACCCGTTCTGATTTTGAGATCAGCCATAGGGATTCAGGCCCGACCGACCGACCCCCTTTTAACCCGCCGTCGTCGTCGTCCCATGTCCGCCGTTCTATTAGTGGTCTTTTATAGCGGTCCGCTTTCGTTGGTCACTTTTGTTGACTTAATTTATTGACATTAGTGTTTCTGTTTCTGTTTCCATTTCGTTCTCTTATTCGGTTGTCTGTATTTCTTGTATTTCTGTTTTTTATTTTATTCGATTATAGCTCTTGATTTGCCTTTTATGTAAAAATATTTCTGTGTTCATGCATTCTTGACAAACACCTGACCGCCGAACGAAAAAAACCAGTTGGCACAGCTGTTGGGGGCTCCGAAGATACAGATACCAGCCAAGATAAGGCTAATGAGATTGCCTATAGCCGATATGTGTTTGATTTAGTCATGGACCGCAGATAAATATAGATGCAATCGAGAGAGAGAGAGCATGGGGAGACACTGGCTGGCAGTCGTATAATAAATTTATTTCCCCAGAGTTATTAACATTATACGATTCATAAAATTGCACAATTCTTTGATGAAAGCTATCAAATGGCTCTCTCACCTCGCCTCACCTGATCGCATGTTTTACCAACCACAAACAGTTCGTTTTTCTGTCGTATTAATGTTTTTTTTTTTATTCTATAAATACGAGCAGACATAAAACTTTTGGGACTTTTGATAATAAATGTTTTTAGTGTTTATGAAATGAAAACAAAAATTAGGGGAAGGAGGAGGAGTGCCTTCGATAAAGGCAGATTGGATGGTGTGGGGTCTCTGAATACCCTAGGAAATACGGTAGGGAAATGTAAAGCTTTAACTTGTGTATTTTGTAGTTTGAAATCTATCCTATATTATTTTTTTAATGTATGATAGATTATATTTTTTCTTGTTTATGCTTATTATCTTATGAGCTAACATCATATTGTTGTCTAAATAAGTGTTTCAGAAGCGAGCTTTTAACCTAGCTTTTAAATTCTTTTAGAAATTCTAGTGTTTTTCTGAGATTTCATATATTTGTATATTATAATTATTTATAACAAGGTTAAAATCCTTCTAAATATGCAGAAAATGTTACATCGAAAAAAGTACAAGATCTTTGGTACTTTAAATATATTTTATTGCATACTTTTAGGCAAATTTGAAATGGATTTCAAAACTCTACATAGTTGCACCTCCGATTAATAAATATTTAATATCTAAAACTGCATGTTTACTTTGTATTTGTTCTTAACTATTTTCCAAATGAATTTCCCTAAACCAGAATACCCTAAAAATCCCAAAACTACGGTGGAAAATTCTAGCGAAAGAAAGAATGCAACAAGAGAATCACCCCGCCGCCACACACGCACAACGCCCACATGTCGGCTTTAATAGTTGAGGGAAATTAAAAGTGAAACAAGAAAATGTCAAATTTATTTATATTATAAACTTTACTCACCTCCGCCTTCGCGGCCAACTGGAATTCTTTTGCGGCCTCAAAAGCAGGAAACGGCCAGCGGCCAGCGGCCATCGGCCATTTGAGAAGATTTTCCTCAACACAAAAAAATGTTTCATCTTTTGAGTGCTCGCTCCAACCAGGTTCTAGTGTGTGTGTGTGTGTGTGAGTGTGTTTTCTTTGTTTTTGTTGAAATTATTTCGGCTGACAATTTATTAGCATAGATTAGTCGCTGGTATTTGTTGCTTTTGAACACGAAATGCTATTTTAGCTTGATTTTAGTTTATTTGCAAGTGATTTTGATTGTCACAGGAGGGATTTGCACGATGTTTGCTCTCGCGAGATCTCGATCTCTCTTGAGAAATGTGTCTGGGTGACATAATTTGGCAGCAATTTGCTAGGAATTTGTCAGGATAAAAGCGCCTTTGCGCCGATCACTTGTGTCTCTATTTATTTATTTAATTTTTTTCTTCTTTTAATACAAATTCACTCTGCCATGTCTGGGCTCACATTTCAGCCAGGAGGATCTGCGGCGACTGACTGACATGCTGCCAACTGTCCAGGCACGAAGTCTCCTCTTCGAAGGACTCGCTCAAGTTCCGCATGCAATATAATTTTATTCGCCAACAGCCAAAGGCAAAAACAATGACGACTCCCCACACACACACACACACCGGGGGTGAAGGTAAGTGTGGTATTTTCCCGGGGCGGTTTCAACGCCTGCGCACTTTTCCACATAGAGGGAAACCGGGAGGGCTTTTCCAACATTTACGAGTATTTTGCATTCGTCGTCGTCGTCCCTGTGTTGTTGCAATACGGGAAAATTTCCGCATATCATGTTAATCGCCCAGTTACACGCAATTGTTTTACCTGGGGTTCCCCCCCCCCCGAAAAGTATGTCGCCTTTATATTTCCTTTAGCGCTGCGTCGTTTCCTCGATTTAACAGTTGTTTTTGGCAAATACTCGCGGTCTCCGAGTGGAGGCACCATTTCTGGGGGGACGCCACAAAAAGCACAGCTCAGCTCCCGGACTGGAATTACGTTATTGCCCGTAATTAATTTTTGGGGCCGCCGAAAACGCATTTGAATTTATTTCGTTTGTCGCGCGTTTTGTTTTGCATATTTTGTGGAGTCCTTTGTAGGCTCCTTTCGGCTGCCAGCCTTGGCAGGAGTTGTTGACCCTGGGGCGAACGAAACGTGGAGGAGATTGTCGGCCGATTGCCTGAAAGTAGGCAATGATTTTTGGTTGCCAACAACTGGAATTTATGCTAATAGTGAGTTCGAGTGGCAAAGGATTGGTAATTGAATGCCAATTTTTGGTTTAATATTCGTTATTAATATGTATTGGGCTCTAATTAATACGAATGCCTTTAAAAAAAATCATAACTTAGGGTTTTTGGGTTAAATAAATTAAGGGGGAAAATGTACTAAAATATACAAGTTTATCCATACAGAAACAAGTGTATTTCTGGCTGGAAACGTTAACCTTTTTATTTTATTTCTGGATAAATCATTTCTTTCCTTTTCCTGGAACCAAAATCCAAGGAGTAAGTTAAGAGATTGTAACTAAAATTCCAACCCACAATGAATCATATTTGGACCACAGAAGGACCATCAATCCCCAGTTTAGATTACATTCCTCGACATTTTGACTGTTAAATTGTCGTAATTAGTTTAATTAAAGCCAGCGGCGAACAAAGAGAAAATAGGCTAGTGTAACTACACCATAAAGAGCAGTGCCAAATAGCTGTAATTAACGGTAGCTAAGTAAGAGAGATGATGCCGAGTGGTGGCCATGATTAGCATAATTTGTGTGAGGGCGTGCCAAGAGTGGCCAAAAATTGGGGTCAACCCTGGGTCCCTTTACATGGTGGGGACCTTGGGGAAATTACAAAGAAAGTGTTCCAGGTTTAGGGTGATTTCTCATCCAACTGTCAGGACTTCTCATACATTTTCGATGACAGGGCCAATGTCCTCGCATAGATGACGTTTTCATTTTCAGTTTTTTGTGGGTTTCCGATTCATTTTTGTGCGGCTTCGTTGGGTTCCAATTATCGATGGACTGCCCAAGGATTCACATTGCCCTGCCCCTGCCGCCCTCCCGTTTTCGGCTCTGGCTCCAACTCCCAATTGAAACATTAAACGCCGGCCACCGAGTGCAACACCCACAACTGTATAGAGTTTTATTCCATGTCCCAAATTAATTAAGCAGAAGGATAAGATACCCGCCATGACAGGACAGGGTACTCCAACTGTTTGCCGACTCCCTACGCATCATTTAATTACGTTAATTGGCAGCGGGTGGTGGTGGTGACGGTTGCGTTGGTGTTGTTCCACTGGGAGGGGCTCCACTCCGGTGGCTGCTCCCGGGGTTGGCGATGACGTTGTCCATTCGTCACCCACCAGAGTCCAGCTGAATATGGAATTACCAGCGGCCAGTTGACCCACATGTGCAGTCACGTCAAGTGTCTATGTAATTTAACCGAGCTAACAGCTAACTCTTTCCTTTACTTTTTGCTTTTATTTATATTAGGAAAATTAAAAAATGGCCGGAAATGTATTTTAAGAAAATGGCAACCATTTTGAGAGTTTACCCTGCCTTGATTTTGAGCTGACAACTGCGCAGCATCCGTGGATTCCAACCCCTGGACCAGTGACACCCCCAGACATCACCTCCGGAGCAGGGCAGAGCAGAGCAGCCAGAAGACGGCCATTAAATGCCTCGAATTATGGCCAGAGGCAAGCGAATGGGACGGGGACGGATTCCTGAGCAACTCAATAGCGAGCAAGGCGCAGACAATAAGTTGTGGCCCCCGCAGGCAAACAACCAGCCCCATCCTCCAACCAACCACCTCCACCAACCACTCCCCCCACCCAGGCGGGGGTGATCAGCCACCAAAGTTGAGCTAAACATTTCTAATTTATTGATGTTTCCGTCGCCGGGAAAGTTCTTGTCCAACTGCCAAATGTCTTTTCGCTCTCTTCGTGTCGCGCTACTTTGCCTGTTTGACGGTGGAAGCAACACAAATTTATGATGATTAAGAAAAATCACAGAATACTTAGCCGATCTATAGATAGTACGATATATGGCCCTGTCTATGGGCAACGTGTGTGCGCGCCTCAATCCGGCAACGAATCTCTGTCGCCCATTTTCACTCTCATTCTCATAATTTGTTTGTTGTTTCAAAAATAGACCAGCTCAGGCAACAAACCAACAGAATAGACTTCTGCCTGGGCTGTGTGTGGGCGGCATTTGGATGACTCTACAAGCCATATACTTCTGGATCCACCCTCGGAGGGATCCATCAATTACGCGACGAACAGCTGAAAATGTAATCAGGCGAGCAGCAGGGTTAAGATACATACATATTCAGATGTATCTCAACTGAATCGTTTGTTTTTATACCCTGGCTGAGGGTATTTAAAATCTTTATTAAGTAATTATTATATTATTAGATATAGATCTGCTCGCTGGTCCATACTTAGCTAATCCTTTAGTCTTAAAGGTTCAGTTTTTAGCTTGAATTTGCTAAATAGCTTTCTTCTCCTTAGAAACTTTATATTGAATGTTGATACAATTAAAATAAAATGAATGTATTTTTCTGCTTTCTTGGGGATAAAGGGCCTCTATAAATAATTAGTTTTAAATAAACTATCTTTAACTGATGAGAAGCTATTAAATTGGGCGACAATATAAGGGAAATTGAATTAGTTTTGGAGATATATAAGAATTATTTAATTGGTTATCAAAAGGTAAATAATATATACAAATTCTTAATGGCAAATAATGCTTTAAACACACATATATATATATATTCACAAACTCAAAGCTATTCCTTTCTGGTTTCTCTTTGGCCTTTAAGTAAATAATCCAAGTTCCATGGCAATTTGTTCCGAGATTCTCAGATGATTCAGCCAGCAATTAAGTTAATGCCTTTGTGGAAAACTCAAAACATTTATTTTATGAAATACATTTTTTTTTTTGCAACCTTCACATTCCGTGGCCATTTCCCCTTGAGGAAAGTTGTCAACTGAAAACTAAAACAAAAACTAAAAAAAAGGCAGAAGAAACCACAGCCAGAAAAAATTTGTCATTAAAAATGTCAACTGATTTATGTGAATACTGTGGCCAGGGCGTTTATAGTTCAAGTGTGCGTGAGTTTCTTTAAATATTTTGTATTCCTTAGCTTTGTTTTATTTTTTTTTTTTTTTGGGTATTTCTTAATGACTTATTTAAGTGTGTTCGTGTGTGTGCGAGGAAAACTATTAAAAGATTTTAGCAACTGACTGAATCAATAAATAACTGAATGAACTGGAATAAGACAAAAACAAAACAAAACACAAAAAATCGATGGGACAAACAAAAGGCAGCAGCAAACAGTATTTTAAGTTTCTGTCTTTCTTTTTTATTTTTTTCTTTGTTGAGACCGTAAAGTAGGTTTATGGGTAGAAAAACACAAACACAGCAAATGAGTGTAGATAAACTTTAACTACCCTAGACCCAAATGCGGCACGAGCAAATGAAACAAAATAAAACAAAACACGGCAAAATCAACAAACGGAGCGAAGCTCAAAGCCTGCAAATGGAGTTGCCAATGCCCCCGGTCCCTGCCCCTGCCCCATGCCCATGCCCCTACTATATAAACATATAGCTAACGAATCTCTCGGAACCCAACTCCCCATTGAATTGGGCTTTTAACCTTTCAGTAAAAAATAATTATTACAGCTTTTATTTGAAACTCCATTTGCTACACTTTTCGTTACTCTAATTAATAATTAGTACAAAGCAGGTGGGTAAGATCTTAATCTAAATGGGATTGTTAATTTTAAAAGTATTATTATTATAGTATTTTAATTATCATAAAGTTGTTACTATTAATATTATTTTCTTGGGAACAATTGTAAACTACATGTTAAGTTGAAAGTCTTTTAAAATAAAAAAAGTTGTATATCCTTATAGATTTTTAATTACAAAAGTATTATTAGTATATTATTATTATTTTAATTATTATTTTCTTAAAAACAGCTGTAATGTTAGCTTACAGTAAATTTAAAGCCTTTTAAAATAAAGAAACTTTTTGTAAATCGTAAATTTTAACAGAACAAGGGCTCACCCTTTTAAATTATTATATAATTATTGTTACTGTTATTAAATTAAGAAACAAATTAAATTACAGTTTATTAAATAATACTTTATTGCAGAAATATAAAGGCTTTTTATAATTGGTTACATTTAAGTAAAAACAATTAAATCGTTATCAAATTACTATTAATTTCAGTTCTAATTCTAATATTTCCAAAGCTTCAGACTTAAACAAATAAACGGAAGGTTTCCCTCATATTAAAACCAAGGCTTTAATGTGGAATAGTAATTAAAATAATTTTATAACTTATGATTAATGATCTATATTATATCCCTTAATAAAATATCTTAACATTTTATTAAGCGATATAACTTAGATCACATAATTCCTGATAAGCCTGCATTAATTAATTGCCTGCAATCTAAAGCTAAATAATAACAAATAACAAACTTCCATAATTCACATCTAATATATCTATATATCTAAGGATCCCAAAAATATGGCGCATGTCTGGTGTAAGTGGTTTAACAAGCTGATTCCATCTGCCAGTTCGATTGATAAAGCTATGAAAGTAGATTTGCCCATGTCATGACTGCGATATTCAGTCAAATTGCATGCCAACAACAGCAGCAGCAGGGCCAATCGGTTTATTTAAACGACTGTCGCCCCGGACCCGAGCCCAAAACGTTGACATAGTTTTGGGCCCTTACCCAGCCGAAGAAAAAAAAAAACGAAAAAAAATAGGTATAAGCTAATTTCGAACACAGTTTTTCAGTTAGAGAAACCGCCCCTAATCGTGGCGGTCCTTGCATGTTCAACGTGCATATTCGCCTGGACTCGACGCGACTCGGCAACAAGGATATTCCAGATATATATGTATATATATATATATGTAAGGGCAGTAACGAAAAACAACGTCGACTGCCAGTTGTCAACGCATATCCATTTTTGGGTCCCCTGGAAAGCTGAGCTGCCCCCCAACTCCTGGTTGTTTGGCCTGGCCAAATAGCAACAAACGAAGCCTGGCAAGTGCTCCCTCTTTCGGGTTTTCCAAAAGGAAGGAAGGAGGAGGCTTTTTCCCCCCCTGCGGTGTCCTCTGGCATACACAAATTTTCAACATTTTCGCTAATATTTCCGCTGCCGTTCATTTTAATGTGCGCCATTTGTTTGTTTTGCTGGTGTGTCGGTTGTGAGTTGCTTCTATGCGGGTCAGTTGGTTTCCTGTCCACCGGCTGGCTGCTCCATGGCAGTGCTGTCGGGATTGTATTGCTGTAACAGGAAGGATTAACCATAAAAAGAGGGGGAAATGCACAATATTTAAAGGAAAAAGAAGACTAAGATTAACACGGTTAAGGAGGAGGGTCTAATTTAGGAATTATTAATTTATAGGGGCTTTTGATTGATTTTAAATTTCACCTTAATGTACCAGAATTTGCTTCTTTAAATTAAAGATATAATAAAACAAGTAAGAAAAGCTAACTTCGGGCGGAGCCGAAGTTTATATACCCTTGCAGATAATTTCTTA
>JAEIIU010044111.1:0-59240 GCA_018874675.1 Drosophila baimaii
TGACTCCTTCACTGCGTTGCAAACATCATGGCAAAACTATAATACCCTCTGCAAGGGTATAATAAGCAAACAAGAAGGTTCTTCCTTAAATTCCCCCCACATTGTAACCACATATTTCATTAATTGAAATTTAATACAATTACCAAGGCGAATGTGTGGAAAGCCAAGTGAAAGTCAGCACCAAAAAACACACATAAATTCACAACATCCGCACACACTCGCTGGCTGCTGCTGGCTTTGCTGGGTGAGAGATTCTTTGGCAAGTAAGTGACTCAATAAATAAATTTACTTGCCAACTTTTTGCGTTGCGTTGTGCTGCTGCTCTGCCATGCCCGGCCCTGCTGGTGTCGTGGCCTTGGGGGACTGATTGTTGCTTTCTCAAGGTAGATTTGTGTCGGCCCACCAAGTCCCACCAAGTGCTCTGCCAAAAGATCTGAGGATACTTGGGGCCGTAATAAACAACACTTGATCGGGGCCGGGGACGGGGCATAAAGTTAAGTGTACTTTTTGCTGGGGCAACCGGAATATATTTCAAGAATTTAACTAGACAAAATGAGAATAAACGGAGCCATACATTCTGGGAACTCCAAAGACTTCATAATGGAATATATCAAAGAATTTTCGGCGAAAATGTTGCCTTTTCACTAGAGCTCTTTGTTAATTGTTCACATATAAGGAATATGTCTTGGAAATTTGACTAGAATTGGGAGAGCGAACCTAATAAATTGTTGAAAAGGAATATATACAAAAATACCACCACTACCATTTCAATATATTGTTCCTTGACTTTGAAAATAACAAAAAATATTAAAGATGTTTCTGCTGCAGTTTTGGTTTAATATGCAGGCTATCAAGTTGTTTTCTCTTTATTTTTCTCAGTATTTTATTTAATATTTAATTAGGCACTTGTTTTAAAGGAAATCTACGCTTCATCAGCGAAACTGAAAGCTAAATAATTAAGTAACTCTCCCCCGACTTTACACTTACTTTTCCTGACGGTGAATTATAGGACTCTATGCGCTATGATCTAATCTAAGTGAGGGTCCTAAAGCAGAATTCCCCCGAAAGCGAACTTGAATTTGCACAGCATTAGCACGAGGACAACCGAAAAAAGAAAGTTAAAATAGAAAAAAACCAGAGCTGAGAGCATTTATTAAGTAAGTGAGCTATTCAAAATCAAAGCAGCGGAAAAATCCAGCATGTCGCGGAGGGGTGAATGTGTCGCCTGGTGATTGTCAGGCAAATGTCAAGCTCAAGCTTGGGGGGATGCGATGCTCAGCTAGTCTCACGTCTCGTTTGGGCCCTCGCCCTGCCTGCTTTTCCTCTGATTTTCCACGGAATTTCCCTGCACACCTGCACCTGCACGGCTGCAACAATGTGCCGACATTTATGGCACCAGATGCCGTCGGCAGCAGCAGCAGCAGCAGCAGGTGAAATGCCTTGCCATCCTTGAGTGGCATCGCAATGGCAGCTGGCCCGCCAGTCTAACGCCGCCATTTCCATGACATTTCCGTGGTGCGTTTGCCCTTGCCTGGAACTGAAAGCGCATTAGCTTTGTCATTTATCGCTGCATACTTTCCGGCATCTTTGTTGCCAATTCCCAAAGGGGCCGCGAGAATGTTGGCTTAAAGCGAACACCACCGAACCTTGCACTCTTTTCACTGCTTTTCCACTTCAAAGTCCAGCAGCTTGAACTTAAAGTTAACTTTGGTTTCATTTTGCTTTCCTTTGGCACTCTGGTCTTTGTGATATTTTACCCAAAATGTTATATACTCAGTGTGTCTTTTGGATTTTGTTACAGAACTCAAGGGTTTATTTTGGGGGAATTTTAAAATTATTTTTATAACGTGTTTATATAGCTTAAATCACTTTTTAGTACCTCAAAATAATATCAAAATAGGTACCTAATTAATTTATTTTCATTACGAAAGTTCCGAACTTTTAAGGCTTACATTTTTATACAGTTTTAATGGTTAAATAAATTATTTAGTTCCTCAAACTAAAATCAAAACAAGTACTTAGCTTATTTATTTTTATGAAGAAAGTTGCGAACTTTTAAGGATATTTATTGAGGGTTCTGTTTTTTATTAAGAACTCTTTATAAATACTTTGACAGCACACAAATGAAACAAATTACATGAAATTTGTGACAAATTATTTATTAAATTAAGGTAATAATGGTTAATTAGATTTCCTTTTACCTGTTACGCTTGAGAAGACTATTCTTAGTCCTTTTTTTGTATGCTAAAAATATGCTAAAACTTAATTAGTTTCTGCCTAAGAGCCATCTTTATTAATACATATATAATATAATATATATATGTATAAATATACTTTCATCTCCAATATGCATTTGAGGTCGGTCCTTTGTGTCGTTGCTGCCGATGATGTGTCCTGACATATTTCGCTTATCAAAGTGCCACTGACAGATGGGGGCGACCGAGCAGAATGTTTGGTTTTGGTTCCGGCCAAAATGTCAAGGTCCCTCATGCTTCGTTAGCTGCATTTTCATAATGTATAGAGTTTACCAAGGCCCCGAGACGAGAGAGAGCCTTAATTAAAGGCTTGAATTTCCAATTTTCAGGCATTGAAATTCATTTAATACAGACAGGAGAGGGACTGCCACTCTCCCGTTTTTTTTTTGCATAAAAAGTGTGAACAATTTTATTGTGTGGAAAATTTGCTTGCTCACATGGGCCGCTCTCCCCGTGTGTGTGTGTGTGTTTGCAGAGGGGTGTGTGTGCGAACACACTCTTGCATAATTTAAAAATGCCCGCATCATTCATACGCAGCGTTGCACGCTCCTCCTCGTTGCCGTGATATTTCGTGCCAGGCGGCCAAGGTAACAACAATGGGAAAGGTCACATTTCCACCATAGTCGGAGTTTGTCTCCCTTTTTTTGTTAGCTTTTTTTTGGGGTTTCCTATTTTCTAGTTTAGCCATTGTTTGTTTTAAACTCTTTTTCATACGCCAGCTTAGCTTTATGGATTGGTGTGGGAATTCATGGAAATGTGTCAAATGTTGGCTGAAAGTTATCATTTTGGCTCTCTGATCCATTTGCAATTTATGGAGCGGGTAATTGGCTAGAGTAAAGGGGGAAACTCAACTAAAATTATGGGTATTACAATCACAAATCTCACAGTCTATCTAGGATATTTTCATACAAAAATCCTTTATTTTGAAAGCATTTTTTAATAGGAAAAAATTCAATTTGAAACCCCTTTTAAGCTTCATTTATGAACTACAATTTAAAGCACCATGGCCAGTGAGTGTTCGGTCAGCTAATCCCCTTGAATATTCTTAAATCCTCTTTTTGGAACAAAGCCAAATCCTTTTCAATTGCCAGCAAATTCCCGACTAGTGTCTGACAATTAAAAACGCCCTAAAAAAAGCGGAAAACAAGGCGGGTCACAGCGAGAGCCCCCACTTGAATGCAGCTAACCATGAAAGCGCGTTAAAAAAGCATTGCATGCTCATGGACGTTTTGTAGCCCACTCCCAATCCCAGACCCGAATCCGCATCCGAATCCGAGTCCAAAGACCCCACTTTGCCATCAATTATGCATGTAAAACGCCGCACAGAAGGCAGCATGCAGCACGGAGCACGGATCACAGGGCGGACGGAGCTCAACAATTGCGCCTGCGGACAAGGTCCAGCCAGAACAACAACAAAAAAAAACAACAAAAATATCAAGAAAAAATATAAATCTTAAATGCCCTGACATGTGTTCACCGAAAAAGCTGAAACTTATAAAAAAATCAAGATGCGAAGGTGAACTGAAACTACAAATACTCTGGCAGATTAAGTGAAAGCCGAGAGCTTGGCCAGGAAACTTTGTTTGAAGTTTTAAGGGCATTCTTTCGGTTTTTTTTTCTTGTGGTTTATCGCTTAGTAAAATGTAATGCGATTTTTATATTGAAAAGCTGATGATATTATATACTTGTATTTTATTATTAAAAGTTTGTGCACTAGAACTTTTTATACTTAATAATTGGTCTACAAAAGATATATAGAACATTCTTTTAGCAGGGCTTTTAAAGGAGGTTTTTGACAGGATTTTTAAAGAGTTTTTATTCGTTTTTAATTTTCCTAACAAATGGATAAGTTATTGTTATTTGTTATATAAGATATAAAGTTTATTTTAAATATTATTGCTTGAACACTTTTTTCGATAGAAACATTTTGTGGCTGACTTAATTTGAAAGATAATATGATATGTTTGACAAAAACATTGCGTTTTTTTTTAACATTTTCTAAATATAGAAAGGTAAAGCTTTCGCTATATGCATAAAATAAAAAAAACCTAAATCGCTTTTCCATATTTGCCAATTAATTTTCGATAACTTTGACCGAGAGTAAAGGGCACTTCTCCTCCATGTTGCAAATTGCAAAACCAAAATTTAACACTCGTTGAAGAGCCAGGGAAAACCAGCGAAAAAATAAAAGTAATTCCTGGTAAAAACAACAGCCCTTAGCACTCCACTCTATTCACTCCATACAACTCAGCGAAAATAGTGAAAAAATCCCGACTCGACGGGTGGGTGAGTGGTCCTTGGATTGGTGGGCTTGATTGGCAGGAGTGGCTGGGGTTTTTCCGCCCTTTGTATTTCGGTGTGTTGCTTAGCAGCAAATTACTTGGCATGTCAATTGACGTTGATGACAAATTTTCACAGCCAAAATAGTTTTCCCTTGCCCCTCACAGCAGGTAGCATTTTGTTTAATAAACCATTCGGCTGCGACTGCGACTGCAAGGGTGTGTGTTGTGGCTGCGGCTGTGGGTGTGGTGTGCTGTGTGTGTAGTAATATTTATGGGTTTCTTTTTGCGGGCATGTGTATAATATGTAGATTTCGAAGGCAACAAACCCAAAGCGGTAAATCAAAATACATGCATTGCGTATGAGTGTTGAAACGGAAGCGTAGAGGAGGTGGAGTCTTCTCGTGATTTATAAGCAATTTCTCATGTTGCACGAAAATACTTGAGTTGCAAGCTGTATTGGGGGGCAACTTAGTGATGGGTATGAGGTGGGGATATTTGTAAATATGTATATTGACAAGAAAAGCCAGAATCGATACATCGACAAAAATATCACGCTCATTTCAGATAGAACAAAAAATATTGCATTTCAAGCTAAAATTTCAAGATTATACATATCGAAGAAACCGGAAAATTTTATTTAACTTATCATATGTATCGAAAATATCGTTAAGTTTGATAATTCGAAATATTAAATATAGAAAAATATCGCACTTAATATTAAATATCGATATTATCGATAATATTGAACACATATGCGAAAGTGTTATGAAATTAATTTGTCTTTCTTTAACTATATTTATAAAAACAAAATTGTTAATATTTTTTATGTTTATTCCCAGTTTTATACTTTAAGTAAAATATTGATTTCTCTTTGATATTTCTTTATTTATTGGTCCTTGCCACAAATATATAAATTTTTTTGGTCATCCATAATGCAGACATTATAAGTTTTTGATTTATTTCCTTATAGTTTTCTTCAATATTCATTTGAAAAGTGAGTTTTTAGTTCTAGAAAGATTATAAATATAGTTTTTATCAGATGTGTTATTTATTATATAATGAAACTATATAAATACTGAACATATATGCTTATTCTTGATATAATTTAAATGGCATTGCGGGAAATACACCTACTAATGGCTTCTCTACTTAATAATAAATGAACCTACACATTATTTACGTACAGTAATTATTCTTTTCGTCAATTTTTATATATTTAAATTATAAATACTTCAAATTCCTCAATTTTCCTCGGCCACGACATAAATAAATGCTTATTTAAGTCAAAATATGTAGACTTAAACCTCAAGTAACTTTAAGCTGAAGACCCTGCAAATTCCATGTAGCAGATGGCATGCTCATCTCTATCGTTGGCTTTGCTTGAATAGGCAAATTTCTAGACTTTCCCAGACACACACACACACACACACACACACACACACTGGCAGTAGGGGCAAAAATGCTTAGATATTTTTTATGCGCAAAATAAATTGAACTTGAGGCGAAGTAGATGGATGGATGGATGGTCGGGGGGCGGGGATTTTGGGGCCCAGGGATCAGGACATGGGCAAAGGCAAATCATTTGGAGTAGACGAAAAGCGACGAAGCGCATAAATTGTTGGCACAAACACAAACATACACACACAGACCTACATACACTGCCGGCCATACATATAAGGCGAATGAAGTTTGAAGGAGGCGACGTCCAAAGTGCTTGAGTTGTGTTGCTGCTTTGAGGGATTATACCTGCCGGAAAAACGAGGGGAATCCCCGAACCCACATCCCAGCCCCAGCCAAGACGACGCTGAAAGCTCATCTCTAGAGGATTGTGCCTTAAAATTATGATTTATACCTATATTATAATTTTTTCTACCATTTTTTCGTGTAGTTACTGCTACTGAGAGTTTCGGATTTAAGTTGGAAAATTCCCGCCTCGCCGTGGTCCTGGCCCCAAGGCAGTATTTTTTGCGTTTAATCGCCGCCGTAGATGCACGATGTACGAGTCCCGTTTGTGCTCTTGATATCGCCATAATGTGACGCAAAGTGGATCCAGAGGTGTTTCCTGTCCCCAGTCCCAGGGAGCACATCCATTCCCTGTCAGGCGAAAAGGTTCGAGCCATATAGAGGCCACATTTATCTCTGGTTTTCTCTTTGGGCGAATCGATAATAATACACCTCAAATTCTATTGCCGCCGCCTGCAAAAATAAGAGTGTGTAATGTGTAATCAATTTTTGGTATTGCCAGGCCAAGGGTGTACATATTTTTTTGTGGGTAACTATTCGAGGTCTCCATTTTGTTTTTTGTTGGGTGAAAGTTTTAACTTTTTGTCACGGGCCAAATGTGGCCAAGATGATGATGATGATGGTGATTGCGATGATGTTAAGAGGATGTCAATGGCTTTGGCCTTGCTCGGAGTATTTGCCAAGCATTTGTGGAAATTACTTTTGGCATAAAAATCGATGTTTGATATCGGAAATGATAGCAAAAAGGTGACGATAAATGCACAGAGGCTAAAGTCTTTGAGAAAATGTATATATAGAATCATTATAATAATCTTAGTAGATTTTAAAGAGAACTACAAAATAGTTTTTAGGTTAAAAAAATAACTTTTAAGAAAGAAACTAAAATATATAATCTTTAGGCACTAATTCAAGCGATTTAAGATCCTGGAATTTTTTTAAAGTGCAAAAAGGTTATCTGATATGGAAAACTGAGCAAGTTGCTGCCTCCCGATGTGGGTCAATCAGTTAGTGTGTGCTTTAAGCCAAGTTATGGCCCGAGGAGGCGGCTCCATTATTGAGCACCTAAGCTGGGATAATGGAATAGGAAATTTGCCATCAATTGCGTCAGTTTCCAGACACCTGTTTCGGCCTTTCTGGGGAAAATGGCCACAGGCGACAGACTCACTTGGCCATCTAAATCGATTTGGTCAATTATTGAGGATGGAATGAGTGGGAAAACTGCACTCTGATGCAAGTTTAATAATGCCAACTGCAATATTCCGTAATCTCTTTGGCCAAACGGAACTTTAAGGCCAAACAATGCTCTCTGTGTGTGGCAGCACTTTCATTTTGTTTGTAATGTGTCCAATAATAGTGGCATTACGCTCATTTAACATGCACGCACACACACAGCAGATGGCTAACACACACACACACACACACACATGCATAGGCACATAAAAATGTCCTTAACCCACTAACACTAGCGGGGGTAATATTAGCATAATGTGCGTGAGCCATTCCCGAGCCTCTGCCACAAACGCACACACACACACCCGCAACCGCTTTGGTCCTGCAGTTGGCCAACACATCCTCGTCGCCGCTGTTGCCATAAACAGACAAGCCACATCGACCGTAAACTCCTTTGTATACTCTTTTCGAGGAGAGTAGAGTCTGTGGCGGGAATTGGGGAAATTCTAGACTGAAAGTTTGCTAGATTAATGATATAACTATATATCTATGGGTTTTATATTTATTTTTAGAATTAATTTTATAGTTTTTTTCCTTCGGCTAAATATTATGTTGCATATTTTGCATACTTTTGGCTTTAGTGAAGACTTGAAAACGCCAAAGATATTCTTTCATTATAAAACTTAGAGACTAAGAATAGTAAAATAAAAACAAAAATAAATTCAAATTCAAATTAAGTATTCATGAAACGATATAAAATATTAAAATATATTTACCAATACTAAGCATTCTGAGTATATTTTTGAACTTAAATATAAACCTCTCAAAGGTGGAAAATATTTATTAAAATAAATAATAAATTTCCATTCCATTCCATTCCATTTCCATCCATAATAGTTATAGATTTGGTGTTATTTTGAACTGTGATCTTACAGCTTTTTCCATAACAAAAATAAGGTATTTATACAATTGTTAATATTATTTTTTGTAGGGTATTCCCTAACGGCTATCGCCTGCCTTTAATTTCCAGCTCCTCGATGATATATTCGTTGGGCATATTATTTCCATTATAACAAATAAAACTGTCTCTCTTTGGCCTCGTGTGTCTGGGACATCTTGCTCTCTGCCATTTCAGAGGCTCACATGCATTTCCAGGACTCTCGATGGGTGTCCTTTTTCTACGCCCTGGCGATCTGGCGGAAAATTGCGAAACGAGTTTGGTGCATCCGTTTCCGCTCGCCATTTGTTCCATTTCGCTGCCCGCTGGCCTGCCTTGCTCTATCAATGTTATTGTCAAATTCGCTGTTGTCCTGCCTGCCATTGTGTGGGTCGTGTGTGTGTGTGTGTGTGTGTGTGGGTCGTGTGTGTGGGAGGATGTAGGATTCCGGCCTGTTCGGTCAAAGATTAAACACATAATGGGCGCGTGCTCTGGCGATTCTATGGCCGCGTTTTTAATAACATTTTATGCCGTTCGGGTTCTGGGTTCTGGCTTCAGGAGGAGGCTCCTTACCAGCCAAGCTGAGCCCAGGCTATGTTCAGGCAATAAATGAGCCGTTAAATGCTTTAAGTTGGCCGGGGCCAGGGCCACATGTGTGTGTGTGTGGTAGCCATTTTATTGCCGCTTTATTGTGGGCCAGTGGCGGAGCCTTTCGGCCAAGTTAAGCGCCATAAACGGGTTAATGACTTGGAAGTTGCTTTTAATACGAACAGAAAAATGCTCACCATTTCTCTGCGGCAGCTATTTTCGAGTCCTCAAGTGTTGCCCAACTCCTTCGGCTCGTCCTGGCAGCGTCTTTATTGCTGATCTGGGCCTCGCATGCCGCGTTCTTTATTGGCCGGCATCGCTGCCGCCTGGCCCCGCCTTTAGCCATGGCTTTTATCAATTTAATGTCGCTTGTTTGTTTTGGCACAAAAACCGCAATATGATTATTTTTTTATGGCCAATTTTTAATTTGTTTACACACATCTCTGGGGGTCAGGGGTGTGCCGTCGTTTCTCCTTTATCGCCGCCTGTCAGTGAGTTAGGCCCTTTTATTTTTCCCCATTCTTTTACCCTTCTTAAACGGACTACCAGTTGCGTAGTTTTCCACATTTTCCCAACCTCTCGGTCGCTCTCTGCTCTCAATTGTTAGGCATTTCCGGTTTCGGTGGCCCACAAATGGCTGCTCATTTTTATTTAACACTAGGAATGCTTGGGCTGGTTGGGGGTTAATGGCAGTGTGTTTGGGCATAAATATTTTATGAAGCCAGTTTTTGATTTATGTCTGGATGTGTGGCGGGCGTTTAGGTGTTAATAGTTTCGTGCTAGGAGCCCAGTGTTTGAGGTATCCCGTTGCCCCTATCCTATCCCCCTTTCGAGTGCCCATAAATTTGGCTGCCTTTAAGGGTCTGTAATTAAAAAAAAATACAGTAAAGAGTTAAAAGAAACCTTTAAATAATGATCCTTGATTTATTAAAGTGTCACATGTGGTGTAAATTATATTTATTAAATATTAAACAATTGAAAAATACTTAAAATGGAAATGTCTTAATTTTCTATTTGTAGTTAACTTCTATTTTTACACAATATTAGTTTATTTAAGTTTTTAGTACAAGTATCTTTCCTGAAATATTTTGTTTGATATAAAAAACAATAAATATAAAATGTAAGTGGCTCCATTTGGACCCTTTTGTTGATTTTTCTCATATAAAAAAATAACAAAATTAAACAGGAACTCTCTTGAAATTAATTTAAGCACCAAAGTTAATAAAACTTCCTCACTTTAGGGGGAATATTACCCATCTAAATACTCACTTAACAATACAAGCCACAGCCCATCAGGCAGGCTATCTACCGTGGCAGGCCATTAAGGGATATCAAGCAATTCAAAACCATATTTGTAAGGGACAAATTCATTTGACGTCTGTCTTTTTCTCAGCCCCAGCCCTTCCCTCCCGTTTTTTATGGCTCACTTTTTATTTGCCTCTCTGCTCGTGCTTCTTGGCTCACGTGCACTTCATTTGGTAATTACCTCAGCGCCGAATGCGACATCGTTCTAAAAATTTGTCGAGTTAATGACAAAATGTTGGAAATTGCCAGCGTTATAAAAGAGAAGGCAGTGAATAAATTTACACACACACGCAGAGAGAGAGAGCAGTGATGGCGGCACACAACTTCCGGTTGCCATTTGCATTGGTGGAAGAAAAAGTCACGTCGCAGCGTTTTGGCCTCCTGCCTGCCTCCCCTTTTAAGCGCCTAAAAGTGTGCAAAAGTTAATTTGATTTCGCTGTAAGTCAGACACACAAAACTAAACTACAAAAAAAAAAGAGAAGAAAACTCACAACCCAAACGCGACGCCTTTGCCAACTCGGGCGAAAAATCAAAATTTCCGCACATTGCCTATTTTTCAAAGCAACACTCCGTCGGTGTGTGTGTGTGTGTGTGTGTCTGGAGGCAAATTTATTTGGAGTTTATGCACACGTATGGCTCCTGTCTGTCCTGGCCCCACTGTCTGAGTATTTCCACCGAATCGCTTCTGCCTTCAGTCGCCTGATAACCTGCAAATATACACATATGTACCTTTTTTTGCAATATTTTTTGAGCCAGGAGGAGCGCTATTTTTGCACAGAAAAAAAAAGGAAGATGATGAGGTTTATTTTGGATTTTTTAAACAAATTTAATTTATTCAATTTATGGTAGAATAATTATTATTTTAACGAAACTTAAGCTTTTTAAATACGTAACTCTTGCTGCCTGAATACGGCAAATAAATATATTAAAATCGAGCTTATCTCTGATCTTAAATAATTACTTAATCAGAGAAATTACTACCCTTTTGTAACCATTTTTTTTTAATTAGATATATATTTTTCTCACCGTGCTTTGCCTTGTATTGAGCTTGACTTAGTTGCTTTCAATCACGTGCTGCATGCCGCTGCCGTCATTCAATGTTGTCAAAAATTTATAGCAAGCAGCTGGCGAAATATAGAAAAAAAACAGAAAGCCAGTTCAAGAGACGAGCCCTGGTACATACATCCAAAGAAATGAATAAAAATACGGCATAAAAGCATGCAAATAAAATTAACAAAAACGAAATACGAGCTACGAGCGGCTTTTCCTGCACAGACCTCGTCGCCGCTGCCTTCCTTCATTTCATTTCATTTTATTTTATTCGTTCGACAAGTTGTTCAAACTTCTGAAAAGGTGTTCTGGAAATCTCTTTGAGGCAAAGTTGTCGAAACAAGACGGGAATTCAAGTTTTCCTCTCAGTAAAATAAAGGAAACTTTACCTGGAAATGCGTATAATAAATTAAGAACGATTTAGCAAATTGATTTTAAATATAAACTTAAATGGGGTTAATTTCCTTAAAAAAAATATTAAAATGGAAGAGAATTTGTGTGCTGGAATGAATTCAGGGACATGTGTGTGCCTTCCTCTGGGCGCCGCCTGCCTTGATATGGCAATTGCTGGCATATTTTCCCTTCATTTTTCCCCTCTCCCTCGCCCTTGAGTTTTTCCTTTTAATTTTCCTTTGGCACCTGCATCCGCTGTTACGAACATTCTCACATTTCCTTTGTTAGCTTTGGAATGATAAAATCCAGTTGAATATTTCATGCAGGCCATAAAAATCAATTCAGTACAGAATACAAGTGTATTTATTTATCTGCTTATTTTGGTGAATTTCGGTGGAAAATGAATTTAAAGAAACGAAATGAATTCAATTGAATTATGTCATAAATGCGCGCAGACAGGAAGGCGGCCGGAATCAGGTCCCGGTAGGGCTGCCAATAATCCCATTTAGCTTCATCAAATTGTTATTGATTTATTATTTTGGTAATGCAATTTCCCCCAAAAGCCCGAGCCCAGACTCTGGCCTGGCCCTGAATTATAAGCCGCAAATGGCGTCCAAACCGCGGAGCCTGAAACGCTGGGTTCGAAAGAGCAAACGTGACCAGGACGGAGCAGCGGTCACTCAGTGAAATGTCTGCGGTTTCAGGATGGGATTTGGTTTGGTTTTTGGTTTGCTTTTTGGTCTCGTCTATGACAGCCATCATATTGATCGAAATTGTGGGAAGAGATAGTTGGAAGCGCACAGGGCGTATGAGTAATATTATGCTTAATTAACAGTTTGTCTAGGAGAAAAAACAATGATGGACAGGCGATGTTTATATTTTTTTTACGACAAATTAATTATGTATTTAACAGAAAACACAGTTGAAAATGTTTATACTTTTAGCCATAACATCATAGAATTTAATTTTCCTTAAAAATAGTGTGTTTTTTGAACGAATGTTTCTCCTTTTCTTGTTAAATATTTTGTTGAATTATATTCCTCTAATTTTTAGCAACATTCCCATATTTTCCACCACTTTTCCGTCCATTTTCCACACCTTACCCTTTAGCATAAACACTAGACAGCCTGGCCAACCCTTAAAGTCGACCACTAATACCTTAATCTTAACCAACATGTAAATAACTCAACAAAAATTAAATCGTGCATAAAAATAACTAAACGCAGCCAACTCGAACAGTTTACACTCAGAGAAATGACCGCAGAAACACATATAGTTGGGCTAGCCGCAAAATCCCCCCCTGAACAGCGTCCTCCGACTTCATAACCCTGACCCAAAAGGATGGACAGCGTCTGGGAGCTGGGAAAAACTGTCATTTCGGGACTCGAGTCCTCAATGGGCCGTGCAGGGAAATGGTAAAGAGTACAAATGGGATGATGGAAATGGGGCTAAGGACTTTCACCTATCTGCCGGGGCTTTTCGCTTTTACTCGCCTCCCCCTCCCCCCCCCTGGTTAAATGATGTGTGCATTAATCCCTTCAACATGCTTTTCACATTTTTCTTTCTTGTTGGTGTTTTTTCGGTACGGTTCGGCTTGGTCCGGAGCTGGAGCTGTGAGCTGTGGGGCTCCATCACTCAGCTCCTCGGCACCTGTGACAAATGTTCTCTCGGCAGGTGGGCTAAAAACGGCATTGGATGGGGCAGGCAGGAGCTGCGACGAGTAACGAAAACTACTCGTACAAGGTCATATATTTTCGTGTCGCTTTTGTTGCCTTGCATGCTAATGAAAAATTAAAATTTCCACTACAAAAACTGTGATTCATTAGGCCAGGCCGGGCCGGGCCAGCAAGGCAGTCAGGCATTGCCGGTGAATAATAAATAAGCCCGCTGGCTAATTAAGTGAGGAGGGACTTCCTCCCTCCCTTTAAGGGCCTCCTCTCCGCCTGCGACTCCTCCTCCTCCTTCTCCTGCCATTTGCATTATACTTTTGTAATTTACATAGCACACGTGTCCCGGGCGTGTGTGAGTGTTTGTCGTATCCTGTGAGAACATTGCCTCATTGCAGGGCCCATTCGAGTGAAATGGCAATCGATGCACACAGGAAAAATAGAGGATTAGATAGTGCTGAATATTACTACATTTTGTTAAACAATGAAATTTAATTTTGCAATTTTTAAAGATATCAAAATTTGTTTTTTAGATACTTTCGTTTTATAAAAATCAAAAGACAATCGGAATAACCCTCTGCATTTTTATATAAAGCTTTCTGTCACCTTTATTAAATTCAAGAATTTGACCAAGATTTCGCGCAGTGTACGGTTAGGAGAAATAATAGAAGGGCTGCCACAGAGGAGGCTGAGAGCTTATCCTGTGAATTAACCATGGACCAGCAGCTGGGGGCCAGCTGTTGCCTAGTTGGTGCCACGTGACGTCAGCTGCTGGTAAGTTATGAATTATAAATTGTAATTCAACTTAATTAAATGCACACACACACACACATGAGCATACGCATATGAAAATGCGGATATTTTGCTGCATTGCCCGAAATGCGACGCTTAATTTATGTTACAAGTGTGTGCAGCAGCAGCAGCACGAAATCAGAGCCACATAATTGCAGTTAATTTACCAGGCAGCCGAACTTTATTTAATTTTGACCATCATTTGCTTTCCATTTCGGACCGAGGACCGCACAACATCAATTAGCCATAAATTCTCATTAGCCAAAAAAAAGTACTGCCATAAATAAGGCAGCGACCGGAGATGGAATAACCAACCAGGCGCCAGCAGTTGCAGATGGCCAGCCATCGCTCAGGCGAAGGCGGCAATGCGAATATAATTTCAGGCACTTCACACGCCACAAATATAAGGATAAGCGGCAAAAACTGAAGAACAAGGCTTATTAGGGTTACACTACACGAAAAAGTAATAATAATTAATAATTATAATTATTTAAATCATTGAAAATCCTTAAAATGTCAAGTTTCTACGGTTTTCATTTTATTTTTCTTTTTTTTGAGCGCCATCTGTGCGTTCTTTTTTCTTTTATTTTTTGTATAGTGTGACCGTATGTATTTGTTGACAAAATCTCTTAAAGAAGTGTGGCAGTGGTTCTTTAAATTGCAAACAGAAATTCTTTTATGGAGTTATGTCATTAGAGCGAAGAAATTATTATTCAATTTTTCTCTGGAAATACCAAACACTTAATGCCATATCAATGATCGATCTATCACTTATTATTACTTTGTATTAATAAGTATTCTTTTCTCCTTGTGGAACTAGAACAGTTGAACAAAGACTTTCTTGGGTGGCCACTGGGGATTCATACCCCTAACAATTACAATTATTTTTCGTAGTTCCCGCCCGACTGGCCAGCATTGGTGGCTGCGACGCATAAAAATCGCAGCTGTCAGTTCAAAAAGCCAAAAACTTCAGCAACAGCATCAATTTTCCACACGCCAGCGAATTTTTGCGCCACCAATCCACACACACACAGCATACACACACAGCACACGCACACTCATCCACAAACACACAATCGAGGAAGACATGTGAACGCAATTTTCACGTGCAAACTTTGCTCTTCCAAAAGGCAACAAACAAACGAAGCAAATAAACCAAGTGAGATGTGTGTGTGTGTGCGTGTGTGGGAGGCAATTGATTTATCCGAACTTGGGATACACTCTCAGGGGAGACAAAACTAGGTGCGCTAGTTGTGTGTGTGTGTATGGGGAAATCACGTCTGGGCTTTCAAGGATATTTATTACAACGAATGGCCATTAATTTGAATGAATTGATCAAGAAATTAAGAAGTGGCCTTAGTTAAGGGTACTTCTTAATATTTAAATCTTTTATTTATGAGGTTTTTAAGAGACTTTTTGTATTCAAATTTAATAGATCTTTTTCCCTCACTTATTTGTAATTTTTGTTGTATTTATGAAGTCTCAGGAGTAGGACCTACTTGCAGGGCATCGCATGAGGCAAGTGTAGCAATGCGGCGTGGCATAAGTTGGTGCAAATAAAGTAAAGTAAGCTGCACAATTTTATTTCGTGCGTTCAGGGGCTGTCAGCAGGAGGGCGGGGGGCGGGGGTAGGGGGTGTCAGGCATGCCTGGGGGTGGATATTCGGAACGCTTCGGGTGCTGCCAGCTAATCTCAACAAACAAAGCGTGAAACTAACAATTCTGCAAATACAGACAAAACCGCACACAAAGACAGGCGAACGGGGGGCGGGGTGTCTGATGGGGGAGGGGGAGGGGGTATGGTGTTGGTAATAAGGGCCGTGGGTGTGGAGCCAATGGAAAACTTTGTCTTGCTCATTCGCGGCCCAAGATGAAACTTTATTTCAGCGTGTGGCAGAGAGAGCTACGGCCATCGAATTTATTTTCATGTCAGAGCTGAAGGCAGCGATGGCTCTTTGCCTCATTTTTTTCTGGTTACAATTATTTTATTTATAAGATTTTAAGGGGTGTGAAAGGGAAAATATATAAGATGTTCGACATCTATTTAATATTTATGGACTAAAATGTACTTATTTACAGAATTTAATCTTTTTTCACTTAAAATGATAAAAAATAGCTTAACTAGAAAGATAATTTTATTTAAAATAATGCCAAAATAAAGTTTAATCTACTTTAATCTTAAAAATAACAAAATAGTTATTAGGCGTGTAAAAATAAATTATATTCGGAACATTTTTAAGTAAAATTAAATTCTTAAACTAGAAGAATTCAAGAAAATAATTTAAATTGTTTCAAGAGATTAACTTACTGGGCTTCTACAGTATATTATCTCTTTACTTAATTCATTTTACATCGCAAAATGAGTTAATTTCTCCAGCTTGTGCCCATACCCTTCTTGGCATCACTGCCTGAATACCCCATCCTCCCCCGTTTTCCCTCCAACACTTCCTCCTCCTCCCTCCAACTCCTCCTCCTCCTAGTCGCGTTTAGGATTGGCGTTAAATTGGCAAAAAGAAGCGATGGCTAAGCAAATAATGAACTTGCTAATTTGCCATGGCGCAACGTTCGTTTCTCCCGCTGCGTGCAGCGTGGCGTATGAGTGATGTGCTGGCATAAATTACGCATACGCTGCGTTGCACATCTTAAGCGCGTTAAAGCATCTTGAGCCGATGGCCCAAGTGGCCATGGAACCTTGGCGAGCACAAGCAACAAGCTGCCGGGGCCCCGGCTCCAAGAGGCTAAGCTCTAATTTTCTCACGTACTTGTAAATTTTGCGGAAAACCGCAACAAATTCACTTATAAAAGTAATCTAGAAAGCGCGTACGCAACCGGAAGCACGAAAAGGCGCGGGAAACACAGGAAAAATCCAAGCCAGAAAGGGGGGAAAGCGGAGAGCACAGAAACCTAAAAACGGAAAACGGAGCGAGGAAAAGAAGCAAGAAAAAAAAAACGGAAACAAAAAGCGCACAAAACTCGTCCTCGTCCTCGTCGTTCGTCGTGTAAAGAATTGCGTTTGTCGCGACACGGCGACAACTTTTGCCACCGCGACATGGCAGGAACCGGAGGGGGCTGGAGAGGGGGGTGGGAATGGTATGAAAAGGACGAAGGACTAAGCTTTAAGCGGCCTCCACTTTATCACAGATTTAAAACGAAATGAATGTAAGCACATTAAATGGCTTGGACTTGGACTTGGGATGCTTCTATTAAAGGTTCCTCGCAGCCAAGGACTAGAAAAGATATTGCCCCCGGGGCCAAGAAAATTAAGGGAACAGGCGGGGGGTGGAGGCTGGCTTGTTTGCCTTGCGAATGAAAAAGTTTCCAAATGCAAAGTTAGTTTATGGAGAAAACAAAAAAGGATTTAATTGGAGAGCGATTTGTTGGGCGGTTAAGAACAAGACAAGTTGCTCTTATCATTTTGCTTAATTTACCAGCCATTTGGGAGAAAAAAGAAAGGGCCAGGGGCTACCCACGACTGTGGGGACTCATGAGAGCTGTAAAACAGAAATTAAATTAACCATGAAAATGGTTAAGAAGAGCCTAGTCCTAGGTTTAAGTGAATTTTGTTATATTTACTAGACATAAATGTAGTTTTAATAGCCTTTAGCTTGAAAAATCGTATGAATAAATACTCGTATAATAATAATTAAATAAGTATCAGCATACGGAATGCTTATTTAATTTATTAAATGGATTACCAAGCCAAGGAAATTATTTTCCCCTGCCTTGTTGGCAAAGCAAATAAATAAAATTAATTAAGATAGTAACCTCCACAAATTGAATGGGCTTATCCTAAGAGGAAATATCTGTAAATCACACGACAAGTTTCGGCTTATGGCGGTCCAAAAGTTTTCGATTTTTAGAAAAAGTTTTAGCCGCTTATCTGGGCTATTAGCCGAAATGCCATTTGTTGTGGCTTCCTTTGTGTGGCTTACAGGGGAGCGAAGGCTGTGCTCTTTTTGTGCTAATTTCTTTGATATCTCGGCACAAAGGCAACAAGCGCTCACAGCCACTGGGAAATCCTCAACAAATGAATATTAAATAACCTGATAAAGTTGTTCCAAATTATTGCCCGCAGTAGCACGACCTCGGAAAATGCTCCACACCCCCCTCCCCACCAAAGGCTACATCTGCAATTAGAAAAACAACTTTTTTATGCTGTTCAACATTCGTTACAAGCGTTGAAAGTCTGAAAGTCTGAAAGTCTGAAAGTCGGTCGCAACAAATCCAATTTTCGGCAGCGAAGACAGGAAAAAAGTTAAATTATCAAAAGAAGAAAATAAATTGTGGCCTGGGCGGAAAGTTGTCTGGGGAGGGCATCGCCAAGGACAATGTCAGGCTGCGGGATAGGCCAGAGCCCATTCCCCCCAAGGCTATGTGTCACAATTTTCCGGGACGGATACTCCATCGTTATTAGCAGCCAAAGTTTCTCTCTCTCTCCCTTTCCTGTGGCGAGATGCTTTTAATAAACTTTTACTTGGCATTTGCCATTTGGCATTTATGCAAATTGCAAACCCACACACACCCACACACACACAGAAATATTGAGTGGAATGGCGGGGCCAATAACAACAAATTTCAATTATGCCATCAAATCTATTTAGGTGTATAAATATTTGGGAATTTTCCGGTTCCCCTCGCTTCGCTGGGTCTCGCCGGAATTGCGGCGTGTAATTTACAGATTTTCTTGTTAAGATTGTGGCCAAAGTTTTCTCCATCTTTGCCTCCATTCCTCCTCCTCCTTCTCGCCATTGTTCGTAGTTTCTTGGCCCTCGAGGAGGCCATAATTGGACCATTCGCTTATACAAGTTGCACATAAATTTCCCACTGAATATTTTACAACTCATTGCTGGTGTTTGCATTTGTGACTGCGTTAAATTCTGGCCTGATTTGATTTCATTTCAATTACACTCGAGTCGAAAATAAGCTCCTTAGCCTCCCGGAGACTTTTTCAAGTTCATTAACAAAAGGGAGAAAGGACTCGACAAGCGATGGTGGTGTGGGGCAAATTAATCAATTATGCGAGTGTGCGAGTGTGCGAGTGTGCGAGTGTGTGGCTTGCGTGGGTCCTGGTGCCGCCTGGCAATTTGGTTAATTAGTAAAAATGTTAACAATAAATGAGGGCTTGACAATGGAATTGGGCTTTTATATAAAAGAATTTAAGGGAATTGTTTCTCCCGAGGTTAAAAGTGCTTTAGTTTTGCTGATTATATTACATGTCTTAATTAACATTAGGTATCCTAGTAAATAGCGCCCCAAGGACCTCCCACAATGACGTATTATAGAAATACAAAACCAAGTTGATTAACTAAATATTTGGTAAATATCTCCAGTTACCCATAAGCACCATATCTCTGTCGAACACTCCAAATCGCTTTTGCCACTCAAAGAAATCAATCATAGCCACACTTGGCCATTCATTTTCACATTCCGACCACTGCCCAGGCAGGCGGGCAGGCAGGATATGTTCTCTGGTCGTCCTGAAGTGCCTGGGTCATTTACTTTATTGATTACAACTTTCTCTTGTTTCCCATAGCAAATACAGAAAATACAAAAAAAAAAAACAACACAGAGAAGCCAAAACAACAGCAATTTGAGTTAAGCGTGGCAGCAGCCATGGATATATCCACAATAACTGGCTGGATATTCCCAGCAGATGAGGCCAGGGGAGAGCAGGGTGTTCTTGCACAAAAAGTTGCCACAAAAGTGGCCCTGATTAAAGCCGCTTTATTCCGGCTGAGAGATAAAGGAACTGGAAGCGACCTGTTCTGCCCTTTGTTTTCTTTTTCGTGTTTTTCTGTAATGTCGGGAAATGCATAAATAAATTTTCAATTCACTTGCATGTCTGGGCAATCACTACAAATAAATAAAGCGTAAACCGAGCAGCGAGCACCGAGAGCAGCATAAAACTGTCATAATTTATGAAGTTTATCATTTGGTTGCTGGCTTGTGTTTTTACATATATTTATTTATTTGTCGGGGGCACCCAAAACGCATTTGTGTCAATTTAAATTTATGTAAACATAAAATGGCCAAACCAAAAAAAAATGAGAAAAACGAAAAAGAAAAGGAAGTCATTCCTGTGTGTGAGAGATGAGGTCCTTTTACTGGATATCACATTTTTCATTCGTTTATGGTACTCTTTTTGGAAATGGAGTCTTATTTGTGATGGAGTCTTATGAGTGATGTTTTTTGCTGATTTATATTATATTTTTTTAAAGTTTCTTTTGCAGTAAGTAGGAACCCCAATGTAGTAGAAAGTAAGTAGTAAAAAAGTTTAATTACAGATCAAAGATTAAAGAATAGTAAAGCGATAAATTAAAGCCAAAAATAAAAGAATATATAGTTCTGGGAAGTATTATTTTTATTACTACATGCTGACCCTTGAAAAGGGCATCCAAAAATCCTTAAGCGAAGAGCAGAAAAAATCCCGCCTTCATGGTTATCCTCTAGCGTGGCGTTGGCGGCGTCGGCTCCTTCATTTTTTTTTCTCCTTATGATTTAATGCGCGCGGCACGCCGTGACGTTCACTTAGGCATGGACAACACAATAAAACTCCACAACAGCCAGAGGAATATCAATATGAGCAGGGGGGGGAGACGGAGACTGAGACGAAGGACGAAGGACAGCAGGCCAGCAGGATACGCTTTTCTGGGCCGCCTGCGCACTTTTGACATTTCATTATCCTGTTAAGTATTCAAAAGTCAAGCAGGCCCAGGCACCGGACGAGGACACAAGAACAGGAACTGAAATGGGAGAGGGAATGGTCGGAGCCACGGGGAAGGACATGTCTGGGCCAGGGCCAGGACATTGGCCCCCTCAGCCCTCTGCTTGGCCAAGTCCTGCTGCGTTACCAGCTTATCATTTATGCCAAACGCGTACTTTTTGGCTTTTAGTCGCAGCTCCTTGGCTCCTTCTGCCATTTGTTTTGTCTGCCCGTAATGCCATGCGGAATTGCCTTTGTGTCCTTGCCGTTTATGACATTGTATTCGAATCTCATCTCTCTGGGTGTGCGTGTGTGTGTGTGTGTGTGTGTGTGTGTGTGTGGGTGGTGTATAAATTACATTACATAACAAGCAATATAACAAACGATAACAAACACCTTGCCACACACAGGGAGCAACAAGGAAATGACAATGAGCAAATATGAAAGAAAAGGTGGGACAGGAACAGCAGGAAAAGCAGGAAAAAAGGAAAAACAATTTAATAAAAATGTTTCAACGATTGCGATTCGGCGGATCGGCTTTATGGTCTGTCATTTGTTTATGCCAAATGTTAATGATTGTTCGATATCTTGTCTGGTTTGGGTGGTTAATATGGGGACCTTCTCTCAGACTGTGGCTTCAGAATCACTTAAGAAATTGTTTTTATGTATGAAAATATAAAAAATCAGTAATTCAGCCTTAACAGATTTATTTTTTATAGAAAAATGTAACCGCAGGGACAACCTTAATAATATAAATATTAATAATTAAGCAATAGTTTCATAGAAATTTAGGAAGAATTCATTTATTTAGCCTTTGATAACTTTATATTAAATATTTGCTGCCTATTTATTACCTTTTAGTTTAAACAATTTAAATTTAAAACTTTACCACAAAAATGCAATTAAAAACACTTGAAGAAACTCAATTTCATTATATGTACACTACATTATTCATTTTTCCCTAAAAAACTCTACAGCAAAATTAATTTATTTTTATATTAAATCTCTCCAGTATGAGTTGCTCTTCGTTTGAATTTAATTTGAAGCCTTTGCACTTGAGCACGTCCTAGAAAATTGTGAATTGTCCTTCGACTCGAAGTCAAATTAGACAATCGATTGAACCGCAAAAAGTCAATTAAAATCGCCAGAGAAATCTCCGGCTAAATAGAGCTCTTGAGCAATTTATTTGCACACACTCCGCTGGCCTTAAGTCGCAGCATCCCGGAGATCTATGTCTGCTGCTGCTCCTCCATCCCCCAGGATCTCAATAAAGCAATCAGTGCCACCTCCCGGCCACTGAAAAGTGTGTGGACTCGCAATATAAATTCCATTTCATTTCATTCTCCTTGCAGGCAGCAGGACACACAGGAGCAGGAGGAGCAGCAGCAGCCAATGCAACCTGCACAGCAGACATCATTAGACGTGAATAGCAACCACACGTGAGTAACTTGGGGGCCCTTGGCGCCCACGGACAAACACAGACTATATCGACACTATATATCTCGGACATGTGTCGGCCATCAACTTATGCAATCAACGATTTGGCTTTGACCGGGGCAAAGTTACTGGGACTGCGGCGGAGCCTGAGACTGAGACTGAGACTGGGTCTGAGTTGGCCGCCGTTGGGTGCTATGTAAACTAGGACCAAAGACGATGGCCCAAGGAGCAGGACGAGCGGCCTGGACAAATGTTTATTTAAGCATAAAGCCACGTACGCCCCAGCACACACACACACAGCATGTGAAGCACTGGAAAAAGTATTATTTAATAGGGAAAGTTTGTGGATTTTATTTTATGTTTATTTAATTAAGTTTTTTAGCTCTTGAAATATATTTGTTAAATGCAGGGATGCCTTAGAAATTGCTGCACACTTAAAATTAATTTAAAAGATGTCTAAAAGTATGCAATGATATGTGGAAAACCACTTTGTAGCACACTTGGTGCATCAAACATATTCTATGTTAAGAATGGAATTATCAAATGGAATGGATGTTCAAGGATTCTATTCTGTTCATTTGTAGATTCTAAATAGAAAAAATATTCAGTGGAAGTAATCAAGAAAAATAGGATGTGATAGGAAGTGCTTTCTCCCAGTGTACACACACTGTTCTTTAGTGTGTGCGCTTCGGAGCTATGTACTTAGGCACAGCTGTACTTGCAGTCCGTGCTTGGTAATTACATACAGACTACGACGGGGCCAGGACTCCTGCCAATCCGCACTTTGTCCTCGTTCCTCGCTGCCCCGCCCCCGCTGCTCCTTGGGGCGGCTGGATAAATATTTGGTTTAACCTTTTTCCTTTTGTGCGGCTTTGGCTCCGTCCGCTTTGTATTTGCCTTTGGTTTTATGGCAGCGCCTGTGTCACTATTTCATTTCGATTTGAACCGAGTTTGCCGCAGTCCTTAGCCAGATTTGTATCCTTAATTTATTTGTTTGCGATTTTCCTGATATTTTGTAATTGAGTTTTTCCTCTTTTATTTTTTTTTTTAGCGCTGATGAGGGTTCGGCTGCCGAGTAAAACGCAGAAAAAATGACAAATGTTGAGAGTTGGGAAAAAATAGAGGAAAAACAAAAACGAGGAGGGAAAAAGGCAAACTGTTGATATTCATTGGACAGGACACGTTCACAGTCCAGGATATATTTATACCGGGGCCTTGGAGTGTGCGTGCGAGTGTGTGAGTTCAAGTTTCAGGGGAAAAGGAAATACTCAGCCTCCTAATTTATCGTTATGAATGAATCACTTGGCGTTAGACTTGGCTTCTGGGAAGGACACGTACATACCTCTGGCGACAGGATATACTTTTGACTTAATTTGATTTCAGCCGAATGAATTTCAATTAGCTCCAAATGAAATTTACGCTACGTTAAGTGATTCGCAGCGAGATAAAAGGCTTTTTCCAGCTAGTTTGGGCTTCGGTCGGGTGACATCTTAAATTGGATGGAAATTTCACTTTCTTCTTTGGCCTGAGATTGATTATGATTTGTATCTGCAGGGGCAGGATCTAACACAGGGACTTTGCTGTGTTCAGCCCCCATTTCTTAACAAAGCACCGACACTTAACCGTGTCGGACTCGGATTTATAGAGCCCCCTGAACCCACGCTACACATCCTTCGAATGAGATACCTTATACACATCCCTCGCGCAGCTTGGCTGTTAGTTTTCCTGCTTTTGGCCTTTAGAGTTGATTGATTTCTGTTCTAGGACCAGTCTAAGCCCACCCCGCCCTAGTCTGACAGTATATTGACGCGCAGTCATAAATAAAAACACTCAGATATTCATGCCAATGATTCCTTGTATTTTTTGTGCTCTGTCGTCTGTCTGTTGTTGTTCATTGAGGGAAGCCTGCGGCAAAAGTCCTCATGCCACACATACACGAATTGTATCACTTAGTATTTGTATGTCCCCCCTTTTTTTGTACACAACAAGAAATTAAATTAGGAATCCCTTTAAGAGGAGGGAACTTATTTTAGCTTACTAGCTGAACTTTATACTTATTTTTCAGTATGTGTTATCTATTAAAAATGTGCTAATCTCTTTTAAAGCAGAGAAAAGATTTAAAATAAATTTAAAATGCTGCCCAAAAGTATGCAACATACTGTTACAGTTAACATAGCATACTTTGCAGGCTTAAAAGAAAAAATCGCATACCTTGGCATTCTCTCTACATTATTTTTTCCAGTTTCTCAGTGTTGCATGTTGACGTTGCCTGGTTTTGATCCATTTGCAGTTAGAGAATAGGAGTGAGTTTCGGGCCTCGACTCCCTTGGAATCCTGAGCGTTTTGTTGATGATTTGCAGGTTCTTGAATAATTGATGGAATGACAGTCTTTCGATGTGTCAGCATTGTTGTCACGCGCTGTTATCATCCCGATGAGAGGCCTCAACAGCGCGATGATGGCGTTCATCATCATTATTATATTGTCATCGCTGACAGCGGTCGTTGGCAGCCTCCAGAGTGTGTGCTGTGTGTGTCATGTTGTATTTTGTGTGTGTTTTGAATAATAAGATGCTAACGTTGCAATACATCCGCTTACACACGCACACCCACCCGCACCCCCACTGCGGCTTATGAATGATGAGCAGTCAAACAATCAGCTTTGGCCCCGCCAGGAATCAGGATTTATACTGATTTACACATAAAAATGGGGAGAAAACCCAAAGCAGTCTGGCTAATGCCTCGCCCATTATGCTCAACTTCAAAAATTAAACAAGATTAATTTGTTGGCCCATTTAAAATGGCTTAACAATATCATTAATATTATTCCCGGAAACCAGAAACCAGAGTAAACATATTCAGGCGGACAAACATGGCTTAAAAGCGCTTTAAAGCCATCGAATTATGAGGGGGTGTGTCTGTCTGTGGGATCATTAATCAATTTGTGGGGTAAATGGCCATTTAAAAAGGTCATAAAATCCAGTCAGCTTAGCCTGAATTTCAAGTCAGATTTTTGCAACTCTATACATTCCAAAAAAAGGACCAAATAAAGGTTACTAAACTCTGGATTAAAATATACTTTTGAGGGAAATGGATTCTTAATTTCTGGGCTTAATTTGTTTGTAAATAAAGGTTTATAGTAAAATATTAAGGAAGTATCTCCATTGAATCTTAAAGCGCCTTGATTAGTATCTGAAAATAAACTAAAGCTCTTGGTTCTGTAAGATTCTTAAGAAACTTTAAAAGACGAGTAATATATTTTCCTAAAGAAATAAGCTTATTTTTCTCTGCATGTAGGTCAAAGTTTTTGCTGCAAATTTGTTTTTTTTTTTTTTTTTGGTCCTGTAAAGCAGCCTGTGAGCTAGTTCCTGTTTTGTTGTTATCTATTCATTAAATTTAATGATATAGCTCCCCAGAGGTGTCCCATCCTGTTCTCTGTTTTGAAATCATCAACTTTACTTGTGGAGAATCCTGCGGCGAACATTTTTAAACGCTTTCAGCTGGCACAGACTTTTCCTTTTCCTTTTGCTTTTGCTTTGGCTTTTCCCTGCTCATTTCCGAAGTGACACACACAATTTGTGCCCCGTCCGCCTCGGGCTGAATGGGTTGAATGGGTGTATCGTGTGTGGTGGGTGTATGGTGTATGGTGTATGGGTTACTATATATGGGTTAGGTTCGCCCCCTTTCATCATAATTATAAACACAAAACAGACAGCAGGATGGATGGGTAAATGGATGGGTTTTCACTGGGGGAGAACAAGAGATGTGTTCGCTGCCTCCTTGCACTTTTCCATTTACCATTTGCCATTCAAGGCGAGCCAGAGCAACATGTGGCAGTCCCTGTATATGGTATAAGTGTGTGTGTGTGTGTGTGTGTTGGCCCACATTTGCCTCTCGCAATTAACAGATCAGAGCAATTCATCTCCAGACCCGACGACGGCGGGCCATCCATTAAAAGGGGTTCCCTTCGAGGACCTGTGATTCCAGCAGTGCCCGCCTTTGTTAACCGGTCTCAAGCGCCTCGTTGGGTTTTATTATTATCGTTGACCAGAGCTGGCAGCTGGTAGTGGTTTTTTTTTGTGAAGGATGTGCTATTTTACCAAGGAATCTTACTCGGAAAAATATGAATTATAAGTCCAAAGATCTCATTGTATTTTAATTGCAAAGTACGACCATTTATGTTGATATTACAGAAATTAATAATTATTTACCAGAACAATGTTGCTTACAATTTATTTAAATACAAAAATATCTGTTTTTGAGGCTCTCTTTTGTTTATAAGAGTTTTAACTTAAGTTTCCCAATTTTTCCCTTTATTAAAAACTATTTGAAAATGAAATCATCTCGACGAGGCATCACTGCCGACGACCGTCTTGTGCCTGGTCTCCTTGTCCATGTGAATGTCCCTGTCGATTTACATTCACATTTACATTTCCCCCGTCATCGTTCATTGTAATTACGATAATTACGACAAGGACTGGGCCATAGCTCCTTGGAGCGGCACCTTAATGAAGCCGCATTCAATGCAGTCCACCGATGCAGTCCCTCTGCAGCCGAATGGGTGTTCCACATGAGCGATGGCCACTCATCCGTCACTACCGTCCAATTTCCATGTCCTTGTTGTCCTCGTTGTCCTCGCTGTCCTGCGCCGTCGTCCTGTTTATCCACTTAGCAGCTCACGAAGCTCGTGTCGTTAATTGAAATCTTTCGCATTAAGCCGCAGGACTCCTCGGGCGTCCTCGTTCCTCCTCCTTGCACGTTCATTGCTTTTGCGTTTCCTCTTTGCAGGCCGCCAGCCGCCCGCCCGTCCGGGTTCCGCTTATTGTTTTTGTTATTAAAGTTTAATTAAATACCTTTTTAAAATGCTCACGCATGAGTGGAAAATATTTTTTAATGAGCTTTTTTCGCCTTTTGTGTGCACAATGGAATATACGCCGTATACGCCGTGGCGGCGACGTGGCCAACACGGCGTATGCGTGTTGTTCTTAGCCATTAAAAAGCGCGTAAATTGATTGCAAACAAAGCGGGTAAATACGTATTCACAAACACCTCGGAAATAATTAACACTCCCAGGCGTAAAAGTTGCAGGCATAAATATATCCGTTTCCGTTCTTTTTCATTATTGCAAACAGAAAAAGGGGAAATACTATATATATGTATTTATACTGAAAGTGTTAAAATGCTGATGACTTAAGCCCAAGGGACACCGAGACCCAGAGGTATTTGCAGATGAAAATTATTAAATGCCATCATGCGAATTAATTGCACAGGTGACTCTGGGAAAAAAGCGTTAACTTCCATCATTCGGCAACAATATCAATTGGGTTTATTATTGTTCAAGCATTTCTCTCTTTAAACAAAAGAACTTCGGAGTGGCAGCCATTGATAGCAATTGAATTTGTTTTGTTTGCTGTGAAATTTGATGCATATTGACTATTCATTATGAAATAAATGACCAATTAGCCGGAAATCACTTAATCAAATCATTTAAATTGTAACTTGAGTGCTTAATAATGGAAACAAATATGATTTGTTAACTTGACAAGCGAATAAATGTAATGCAAGGTATTATTTACCAACAAAATAAATAAATTCCCATTTAATTGCTGCATAAATTCAACATTTCTGCCTTTGGCAAGGACATCTCTCTAATTATTCACCTGTTTTTTATTGTCCTTTCTTTTGCATTTATTTTGTATATTTTTTAGCGAGGGAAACATGAAATTAACAAGAAATAAAAAGCTGTATAAATATTAATAAAATTACTAGGCAACTTTTATAAGTACCTGCAGCGGATTAATTATACCGTTTGCTTGTCCTTCCACTGTCTGTGTGTAATATAATTCGCAAAATACTTATAATATTTAAGGTGGGGCGGCGTGGGGCCAGACTTTCAGGTCCATTCGCCGGCGTGAAAATCTCCGGAAAATGTAGAAGCAAAAATGCAAAACACAACCGTAACCATGGCCGTTGTCGTAACCATTAGCCGTAACCAAAAACCGAGCCAGACATTGAATTGACCTTAATAAAGTCGCCTTGCCTCTTTTGCCTTTTTTGTTTTTATTTTTACTTTTATTTGGATTTTTACTTTTATACACACACTTTTTGCTGCTTGTAAATAATTCGAGTTTCTCTCGTTCCAGAAAATGCTGATACTGCTGCCGCTGCTGGGGATTTTTGGTAATGCTCTCGTTGCTGAAGTCGAGGCCAGTCTGAGTCTGGGCTTTAAGGCCATCAAAGTGAGTGTTGAACGCAGGCGAGGCAGCCATGAAAATCTTTTATGAATGCCATTAATGCTCTCTCTCCCTAATTATGCAATCCCATCCCAACAGTTGCCCAGGCATCCCAATCCGGGTAAGTTCCTTAGGATTTCGAAACGATTTCAATTGAATGGCATGCCACCAATGCGTATTTTGCAATTGGGAACGTTGAGTTGGTGGGGAAGATTTCCGAATTACATTTGCCGTTTTGTGTGTGTGCTTCATTAATCAAAGGCCTGTCCTGGCAGCCACCTTCATCACCATTCACCCTCAAGTGGTAGCCCAAAAAAAGTGTATTTCTTAAAGTGCAACAACAAGCTGAAAGGCCAAAAGCTTTAACAGTCGAGTTTGCTTTTGGCTTAGACCAAGCCATTAATTTACATTTTGTTTATAATGCTTTTTGGTGTAAAAAAGGAAAGAGAAAAAACTTAATTCTATATATTTTATATATTTCTCTTTATGTGTTGGATATACCATAATTAATATTGCACTAAAATAATGTATACATAATAACATTGTAAGAAAAATTACTATGCACAAAATATCACTTCTTTCGTTCGGGGAAAATGCTATAAATAATTTATACTGAGATAAAATAACAAAAAACCCTAAAGTTATCAAAATCTATTTAAAATAATATCTTTTGGTATAATAATGTAGTTTAATTAATATCTTAAACTATTTTTATCAGAGATAAAATGATTCTGATAACATCCCCATGATAGTAATTAAAATTAATAAATATTTTGAACTGAGACAAAATTATTTTCAAAAAATTAATACATTTAGAAATATTAATTTAATATAATACTTCAGATATACTAATGAAAATTTCCAGAAACCTTAGAAGTGCATTTTTTTTACAACTTTCTGCCTTTGTCAAGGTTTTTCTTCTATGAAAAATTCCCCTTAAATTACAAAAAAAAATTCCCAGAAAGAAAGCGAAATAAAGGGAATACAAAATTTGACAGGCACAATAGATGGGCCAGAAATTTCATTAAAACTTGCAGCAAGGAAATGTTTTCTGTTGTTCCCAATTCCAATTGCTTGTTCGCTTTGCCAAAAAGTTGTGGACTCGCTCCTTCTAATATTGATTGTGCACCTATATAACCATCCTGGCTTTCGGATTCCGGATCCTGGCTTAGCTGAGATATCCCACATCTCCTGGGAAATATCCACACACCCCACACACACGCACATACCAGCTAACTAACGAGTAAAGTGATTTTAATGGTTTTATGTTCGATTCGTTTTCTTCGCTTTTTTTGCTCCCCCGACTTTTTACCAATTCGCCCCCGACATGTGCCATTTTCCATGCTCTTTCTATGCTTTTCAATGCTGCTTTCAATGCCGCCCCAAACACACATGTTGTCGTGGAAAGCTGTTCAAAATTAAACAGCAGCAGGAGCAGGAGCAGGAGCCGCAGTCCGAACTGGGCCAAAAACTTTTCGTTTCGATTCGATGCGATTCGTTTCGAGGGCGTTACAACAAAAATCCAACCAATATCGTGCTTCCTCTATATTATATATATTTTTTTATATTTTTTGCTAGTGCCCACACCCCGTTCGAGTCAAAAGTTTTGAGTCAAATGCCAATACAGCTTGTGTGCTCTGGGCCTGGATAAAAAATAAAAGTTTTGCCGGCCAGAGCTCCTGGCTCCTCCTGGCCTTCGCACGTAGTCCATCGAGTGGTCCTGCCCCGGGACATATCAATGCCCCACACGTCTCCATGACATGCAGAGGGAAAAACCCATTGAAATCAGTTCCCTTCGGCTATTATTATGGTTTTATGACTTATTTGGAATATTTAAATTTCCTTTAAGTCTCAACTATTTCCCTTTTTTTAACATCCAAATTTCTATACATTTTAGTAGCAACTTTTCCGATCTTAGTGATATTTTTCACTGTGCACACCTCTCCCCCTCCATCTAAGGGCCAAGTTGCATTGTCCAGGCGGTGCGGAACAAGTTTATTTAAACTGTAGAACTTGCTCTTTATTCCTTAGAAAGTTTACCAGTAACACGAAAAATGCCGAGACGCTGTGAACTTGGCCCAAACATATTTGCCAGTACGTGAGGCAATGAAGAGCCCTCGCACAAAACAAGCCAGAAAAGTTCACTTCGAATGAGCTGCAAAGATTAGTCCTGAACATATCATTTGCAGGCGATGTCCAAGGAATGTCCATGGTCATAAAACTGGCAAAACTTCCGCCCGGCAAAGTTGCCAAGCGAAAGCCATTTTACAAATTCCTTTCAATCAAACGAGTTGAGATTTATGTGCACTATGTCTGCCTTCCTTCTCCGTATTAATATTCATTTATTTTATATAATGCATTTTATCACAAGTAATTATGGATTATTTTCCCATTTCACCTTACATCTCCTTGAGTTTCTCGTTTAGCTAATAGTGTTTTTCCTCAAGGTTTTCCCCGCTCGTTGAACTTTGATTTTCCCCTTGTGGCTATCCGGCTCAAGTATGTGTTCAAACATATATGTCCTAGGGTCAGTACAGATTTCTAGTTTCTGAAGTTGAATTGGGAACAATTTTCAGCCCTCAATCACATGTGAGATGATGACGTTGTCCCAAGCAAACACTTGAGATACAAAAATTGCGCATACGCAGCAAGGGCCAGGGATTCTTTGCGAACTTTTGTTTGGCGTAAGGACTACTTTTGCCTATCCACTTCTTTCCTATATATACATGTATATATATATCCATGATCCTGCCGCTGCCCGGGGGGCACTCAAAACTTGTCGCACACGCTCGAGTGCTGTAAATCTTGGCACAAAATGAAACTTTATTTGGTCATGGTCATCAACGACTTAAGTAAATCTAAAACTCTAAGTAAAACAAACACTCCACGGGCTAGTCCGAAGAGGAGCCTGGCAGAGGCCGCATAAAACAAATAAACTGCGAACACGTGACCCCAAACTGGGTGCCTGATGATGACCCCAACAAAGGGGACACTGGCTGCAGCAAGCATCATTGGCAAAAGGGTAGAGTTCATTTCGAGTTTAGGCAGGGCTATATCTGTGTGTGTGTATATATTATGTATATATCATGCAGCCAGGCAGACATATCTGCGACCCCTCGAGTGCGCTTTGGCGAGCATCCGAGGGCCTTTAATGTTGTCAACGAGCGGCAGATAAAAGCGCTCGCATTGCACATTCCAGCGTTCACTTCCGCCTTCCCTTTGCCTCAGGAAGGGTATATGCGATAAGGGATGAAGGAAGAGTTGATACTTATTAAATATATAACATTTGTAAGCTCCAAATTCTGGCAGTAAATAAAATCTGTAGGAAACTAATGTGATTTTTAGGTAAACATTTCTTTTTCTAATAATTAATTTCTCCTATTCCCAAAGGAAGTTCTCTCTCTTGATAGGGATAGTTCTTAATTCTTTATCCCTTAATACCAGTTCCTTGTTTACTCCTTTTCTTAGTGTGCAACAGATTTAAGAGCATTTAATCTTCGTTGAAGCTCTTAGCCGTAGTGCCTTGCCTTGTCTTTGCTCAGCTCGATTCGTTAAGGATAAGCGATTCGTTGTAACGAACTCGCTCACACAAAACATCCTCACAGGTGCATGTTTGAAAGTGCCCCTGTGTGTGCGAGTTAAAGAACATCCTACACCCACACACACACTCTCTGAGTGTTTGCCAGACATCTTCCTGAGAGTACGGAAAAATACATTAAGAAGATTGCACTCTGGAAAATGACACTGAGTCGCGCTGTGTGGGTGAGGCCAGGACCTAGATACTCGTACTTCCGCTCGCTGGAGACTTTTCAATAATAAACGTAAATTGCTAATGTCATAAAGATGCGACAACGTGGCCATATTCATTACAATCAGCTAGCAATGCCAATTTTCACATTAACCATTGATGCCAAATGAATGATGATGCCAGTGGACGACGAGGTCTGTGCTCCTCCCTGCCTGCCGTGCCAGTCACGTCGCCAGTGAAATCAATTCAAAGTGGAAAAGTACAGGGCACGTAGCCGATCTCCCACAGAAACACACACAAGTGGCAGGAGGTGGAAGTGGAGGAGCAGGACGAGGAGGACGAGTAGGAGTCCTGGGCTCCTGTGAGCCAACAGTGCGATTGCAAATGCCTTGCCACAAGCCCGAGTAATTGTGATTGGCGGCTACACACACGAGTTTTTGGCCACGCCAAAACAGGGAACGAGCACAAAGGAGCCAGGGAGATAGGAACAGTAACAGGAACATGTGGAGGGACACTGGGGAAAATTCTAGGACTTTAAGGGAACATATAGAGGGAAACTGAAATGTTCCAGAGTTAGGAAAACATTAGTTTTACCAACCTATGGTAATATGTAAAGGATATCTTTAAAATACTTCTTATATGTTCCCAACCCCCCATTTTCTTCTCTGTAAAAAGAAAATCTCTTTCGGCAAAAGCAAACTTTGGCGGGCTAATGGCATGCCATAAAGCAGCGGCATTTGTCAATATCAATTCTGATGAGACACGAACGCCAACGCAGGTCTATTGTTTGCGCTGTAAATATGCGATTCTAGCGAAATTTATAACAAATACACACACACACATGGCACATAGCACACTGACATTAATTGGGTTCCCATTCACTGGCATTGCACATACCACATACGACATGTTGTACGCATTTGATGACATAAATTAGCTGGGAAATGAAACGAAATGAAATGAAATAATAAACAAGTCAGAGCTGAGAGAGAGAGAGCACTGATTGCCAGCCAGGACTCGAATGTCAAGGAAGTTCCTTCCGTTTTAAAGGGCATTCAGCACACAGCACACAGCATTTGCTTTGGAAATCTTACTCAACCAACCTCTATGGCGTTTTCATGCTCATTTAACTTTTGTATTTTCTATTTTCTACGCTTTTCCTGCTGCTGCAACAATGGGAACCTGGGACAACCAACAAAAACGCCTGCCGCTCTGCCCACTGCAACTGGATTCGGATATGATGGGGGATATGGTCTTGGATCCCTATTCCGATTTTGCCGCCTGCAGCCAATTGCAGCGTGGGCAACACAACATTCGCACATGGAGTCACATTTAAATTGGATTGTAAAACCCAATGCGTTTGCGAGGTGAGTCGCTGGGGGCGCTACGACGACGCCGGGCTAAAAGCCGAGGGCCATTCGCACAGGAGTTGGCCACAAACCACAGACATTCTCAGTCGCAGCACCGAAAAACACACAGATACAGATTCTTTTCCACTGAGAAAAGCAGTTCTGGGACTTCATCTATTTTATTTATTCTTTAATGACTTATGATTTGTTTATTTAAAAAAAAGGTTATTAAAATAAGCAAGTACACAAATTCCTGGAGACTTGAAATACCTTTTGTAGATGCCTAAAAGTATGGCTTACTTTAAAGCGATTTCGGATATCATTTTTAAATTTTAATACAAAGAAATACCACAAGAGCCACAGTATGAATATTTGTCATTTCTAATAGCAAATTAAATATCATTTAAAATTCCTTTTTACAAGAACTCCTTTACTTCAATATTATCTTGTGTTATAACCCAACCTTAAATAATCCTTTAATAATTCTTTTTATTACGCAACCTTAAATGCTTTTTAATTTGGTAATATTTCTCCTGATTTTTTCCGGTGTATACAGGGACACAGCAAAGCACTTTCACAAATACCAAGCCACATTCCGGCCAAAAGCCAACTGCAGTTCAGTGAAACGATTCCCGTTTGGGACCGCTGTTGTTTAACCTGTGCTTAGTCCTGCCTTCCTCCTCCCTCCCTTTTGCTGGCATTTAGTTTTTCATTTTTGGTTTTTATATTTTTCGGGCGGGATTAGCGCCAACACTTGCGCCATTTAAATGTGAATTGCTTTCGCTCGGTAGCGATTTTAATTAAAATTTAAATAAAGTGTGAAACGCTTGAAATTACACTTTTCGAGCGTGGCACAGTAGTAGTTTTTGATAGGGTAAACTCTGCTGGCTAATGAGAGTTAAACAGGGCTTATCTAAATACATTATATATAATTTATAAAGCCTAAACTATTTATGATGCAAATAAATGTTAAAAGTATGCGGAAAACAGGTGCAGATACTTTTTGCATTCATTTTAATACAGTTTACTTAGTGCTTTATTTTTCCTAAAACTTATTTTGCTCGCATTAACTCATAAACAAATTCTTAAACAAAGAAATAGCTGAAGCCCTGACATTGCTTTATGGCCAAGAGCCTTGCCTTGTAACCCTTCCCGGGTTTTTCCACTTCTGGTTTCCTTCTCTGCACCTTATTTCCTTGGTAGTTTATCATGTGGCATAAAACCAACACAAATACTCGAGTGCGCCGCAAAATTTATGCAATGCAATTTCGTGACGATGCCAAAGACAGGGAGCGGGCCAAAAAAGCATCATCGGTCTCGGACCGCTTAGAGGGCGGAAAGTGGATTACAAACAAAGCAGTTTGGGTCTGTCCGAAAATGTTAATTTCAGCATCAGTGCTGGCGGTATTTTTTTGTTTAGTAAAATTGAGAAAACTACAATAAAAAGAAACTTAAAAAACACAAAGAGAAAAAGGCTGGGTAGCCATGTTAGATAGTTTAAAGAACATTTATTATTTTGTATTTTTTCGTTAATTATTTGTATGACTTATCAATTTGATTAATTTTACACTTTTCCGAGAATATTTTCCTTCCCAAAGTAGTCATATACTTGTAACCATTAAATCTACTGTGTAAAAAATAATAGAAAGCTCTGTTTTTTTATTAAACAAAAGATAAATACTAAATAATAACTTTGTGAAGAAATTATGATTATCTTTTCTAAGATAAATTAACAAGGAAAATATTTTATTTCTGAGTTTCGTATTTTCTGAACATACTTTAAAATATATTCAACCATTTTTTCCCGACTGAGGATAAGCAGGACAGTTCGACAGCACTGTTCCTCCAGCACACACATACAGAGAACACACAAACCACCGAGAACAAAGTTTGTGGCCAAAGCAAGGACCTTGCGAGGCTGCTATCTCCCCCCTTGGTCGTGCGATTGGCCCAATATTTTCTTTACATTATGACTTTATTTTCGGCTGCCCGGCCAAAGCTAAATAAACAACAATGCCGGGCCACATATTTAATGTATTTTAATGTGGCATTTGCAGAATGGCCGCCACGCCTGCTCGACGCTCTGTCCCAACGAGCAGCTGCCGGCGCCGGAGGACACGATTTCCTGCCGATCGCCGCGCCTCGTCGAAGTTCCCGGCCACTGTTGCAAGATGTGGCTCTGTGAGAATCCAACAGCTGATGGTAAGTTGTCCAGAAATACACGAGGAGAAAAGATACTCACAAATTGGGTAAATAAAATTAAGTTCCCAAAGGGTAATGTGTGGGGTGGGTGATAAAAAAAGCATGCTTCATGATACTTGAAAGTTAGAAATTACCATTTTGAGGACTTGGTTAGCTAATTTTCCTCAGTGCACACTGTGCCCCGGCCAGCCCTCGTCGTGTTATTGTTTTATAAGTGTGTTTATGGCTGTGGCCATCCCATTGTGTCCCCGCCCTGCTCCTGTTCCAGCTCCTGCTCCCGCTCCCACTCCTGTCCAGTGGTCCGAGTTAATGGCGCTCAGGGGCGTGTCGTGCTGGGTCCGATGCGCAACTTAATGCTTTTTAAGCGCCCCCCCACAAACCCACATCCTAGCCCCACAGCTCCCCCCCGAAACCAAGTCCAAAGTGCAGTGCATATTTATGAAGATGAATTATTCCATCACGAGTCTGGAGGCGACCAGCAGGAGCATTTGCCGGAGCAGGACAAGAAACAGGAGCCGGGGCAGAGGCGCTAGCCGGGGGCGGCAGCAGCAGCGTAATTACTTACACAGGGATTAAGTGTTAATTAAACGCGCAGAATGCAATAAATAAACAAGATATTAAGCGCTTCAGCCTGGTCCCACGGTCTCCGGCGAAGCCTTGAGACCCTGATGAGGAGGAGCTCACCGGATGTGAGGAGTTGAGCCCGTTGCCAATCCGGGGGCAGCAATTAGCACAGTTCCGCAGGCCATTCAATGGGGTCCGTTGCCATTCTTACAGATAAGGTGGGGGAAAAATGACTAGAAACGTAGAAATTGCAGTATTTTCATTAAAATTCTCAACTGGTTCTAGCTAAAAATCTGGAATCTTGAATTTTGGACAGCCATAAGCTTAGTTCCACAAAGAGAAGGGTTTCTCATATGAAAAGAGTGCCAAAAAACGCATCTTGACCTCGAGAAACGTAGTTTTTGACCAACTTTAATTATAATTCCCAACAGGTTCTAGCTAAAAATCCGGAATTTTAAATTCTGGACAACAATTAGCTTAGTTTCAAAAAGGAATTTCTTTTTTAATTTAAAAATTAGTGAAAAGAGACATCTTGACTACTAAAAACGTATATAAATTTTATAATTCCCAATTGGTTCTGACCGGAAATCTGGGATATGGAATTCAGGCTAGCCATTTGCTTTGTTCCACAGAGAAAGGGTTTTCTCATACAAAAAAGTGGAGAAGCGACATCTTGACCACTAAAAACGTAGTTATTGGCTAGTTTTTCTTATAATTCCCAACTGGTTCTAGCTGAAAAGTACACATATTAAAGAACATTAAGTTTTTAGAATATTTTTTTAAAGTCTTACCAAAGTTAAAATTCTCTTGTATTAAAATACAAAATGATTCATTATTAACAACAGCAACATTTCCTGAAAAATAATATTCTTTATAAAGAAATGCTACAAATATAAAAATAAAACTTACTTTTTCATTATACCTGCCTCGGCAACTCCTCCATTCAAGGCGAAGTCTAGAAAAATTTCCTCCAGCCTCGTTTGCGTTATGAGATAATCTTCAATATTCAGTTTCTTCTGATTGCTCTCAATGAGCATAAAAACCCGGGACAACATCTGTTTCTGCGGTATATAGTAGGTGAGCAGTCCATTATATACGTCCTTGAGTTCAGCCTCGTGGATATTTTTCAGTATAAAAGTATTTACGATAGAAATTCGATTTGAAAACCCTTTGTCCGGAATCAGTTTAATTTCCTCGGACACTCTGGTTGAGTTCTCATCCAATACTCTGTCTACCTCAATGTCCTCCTCGTCCGACGATGATGACCTCTCCACGGTCCTTTGGAATATCTTCTTTTTGTGCTTTACTTTTATCTTCAATATCAAACCCTTTGAGTACTGATTCTTCAGACTCTGCGTGGAGCCTATGCACTTGAATTCACCGTCCACCATGATCGTCAGGCGGGTGCACAGCGCCTCGCACTCGTCCATGCTGTGCGAGGTGAGGACCAGGCTCTTGCCCGCCGTCCTAATGAGACCTATTATCCGCCACAGGTGACGCCTGGCGCCGGGATCCATGCCGCTGGTGGGTTCGTCCAGGTAAACCACCGACGGGTTGCCAATAACGGCAATGGCGGTGCTCAGTTTCCGTCTATTTCCGCCGCTGTAGTGTTTGGTCTGCTTATCCAGGTGCTTCTGGAAACCAAAAGCCTGGGCCAGGGTCCAGCTTATCTCGGCCACATACCGCCGCTGGACGCCCCGCAGGAGGCAGTAGATACGCAGGTTTTGTCGTCCTGTCAGGTCCTCGAAAAGAGCATCGAATTGCGGACAGTAGCCGACCTTGTGACGAACCTTTCTCAGTTGAGTGGACACATTGATGCCATCTATGTAGGCCTCGCCGGACGTGATCCTGGTGTCTCCGGTCAGCATTTTGAAGACACTCGTCTTGCCCGCTCCATTGATACCGAGCAGACCAAAGCACTCCGCACTTGAAACATGAAAAGACACTCCCTTGACAGCCAGCTTTTTCCTATATTGCTTTCTTATATTATTCACGAGGAGAGGTATATCCTTCCTTTGGGATCTTATCATTTCCCTGACCAACATGCGTTCCTCCACTATATCTGGATTTTCCCCAGAAGAACCTCCACTTGCTCGCTTTTGCGTGGCAGAAGCCTTGCATAATCTCCTCAAGACCTCGTTGATGGCATGCAGAAGCTTGGCATCGGTTAGGATCAGGAGCAGGAAAAGCGTTATGGCCACCACTATGGTGTACACGACCTCCGGCAACACTCCAGGAGCCTGCCAGGCAAAGTAACCTGGAATTTTACAGCATATTTCCAATTTCTTGCACTTTTCCGCCCTCGATAACCTCTTCAGGGCAGGCGCCTCGCAGCCCTTTCGTATGTTGTGGCCCACATGGAGGCGATGGGCGGCACTGGCCAGGCAGAAGTGGGGAAATATTCGAAAGTACCAGGTCAGCTCACGGGCCACATGCTGCAGCTGAAAGGCCTCGAACGACAGGGCCACATTAAGCATATACAAGGCAGGACCTGTCACCACATTGAAGATGGAAGTGCGGACGAAGCCCGTGGCGGAGTCGGAGAAGCAGGCAGCCAGAGCGTAACTTATAGGCAGGGCTCCAAAGCCAGATATCAATAGTATGGCATAGTACCGACCCAGTTCGGCGACGGAGGAGTAGCCCGCCTCCCGGAAGGCTCCAATGGAGATCAGGGCCATCAGGGCCGACAACATGAATATCAGAAAGTCCCACAGGAGGTGGGTTAGCCAGTAGGCGAAGGCATCGACGCCACTCAGGAACTGCAGCAGCTTCGCCCGCGTCTCCCGCTCCCTGATGATGGGAATGGCGAAGAAGGCGGTCACGAAGCACATGCAGAGGGACAAGTTGATGGCTATTTCGGCGCCCAAGCGATGGCCCTTGTTCAGTCGCAGGGCCCGGGTGTCATCGCTGTACGGCAGCGGCCGGTGGGTCACATAGGTGCCGGCCTCCTCGCCCAGGTAGTGCCGGGCCAAGGCATTATGCAGCAGATTCAGCGTCAGGGGAGCCGTGTGCAGGGGTTTGTTATTCAACCAGACAGTGGTGTTCCTCTTGGCCATGGTCACGCCCGCCACAAAGTCATAGTCCAGGCGGTGACGCCACGTATCGTCCAGACTCAATACGTAATCCTGAAAGCTTCGATCGCCAGTCCTCAGCAGCTGGCTTCGCTGTCCATAATGTTCCATGTGCTGGGCATAGGCGGTGGCCAGCGGCGACATCTGATCGGTGGTGGAGTTGTCCTCCAAAACCACGTAGCTCGATCCGTACTGGAAGGGTGATATCTGCATGGCTGGTAACTCATAGTAGATGCGACCGCCCTGCGAGTTGAACACAGTCAAGACCATTATGACCACGGGCAGAAAGATCTGGATCAGCATGAGCCAGTAATTGCGAAAGGTCAAGAGGGCCTTCTTCAAGAGCAAGGCCTGCGAGCGCATAAGACAACGGGTCAGCGGACGATTCTCCCTCGTTTTTGCATCAAAGACCAGGGTCTTGAGGTCTGGCGAGGAGTTGCCTCCGCCCTCCTGACCGCCCTTGTAACGCTTCTCCTGGCTAACCTCCATGAACACATCCTCCAAGGTGGCCACACTCAGGCCATAGCCACTCAGCTTTAGCTTGGCACAATTCCCATCGAGATCGGCCAGCAAAGCGGCGAATTTCTTGGACTCCTGGTGGGGCAATCGGTAGGTTAGTTCGGTGCCCAGTTCCCTTTCCGGTTTCAAGTGCGGCAAGTGGCGATTTATCAGCTGGGTGACGGCATCCGCCTCACAGCCAGCCTGCATGATGCAGACCAGCTGGTAGCCAGTGCCATATCGCTTCTTCAGATAGAAGGAGGTGCCATGGCACTGGAGCCGCCCATCGACCAGGATGGCTATGCGATCGCCCAGGACATCGGCCTCGTCCATGTAGTGAGTGGTGAGCAGCACGGTCCGGCCACTCTTCTCCGCCTGCAGCAGCTCCCAGAGGCTCTTTCGTCCGGCGGCATCGATGCCGGAGCTGGGTTCATCGCACAGGACGACCCGAGCACTGCCGCACAGGGCACAGCAGAGGGCCAGCTTCCGCTTCATGCCGCCGGAGAGATTCTCGGCGGCCACAGAGGACTTCTCCTCCAGACCCAAAATGCCCACATACTTCCTGACCTCCGAGTGAACAGCCTCGGAGCCACGGACTCCCTTCAGCTTGCTGAAGAATACAATGTGATCCCGGACGCTCATCTTGAGGAAGAGTATGTTGTTCTGCGGACAAATTCCCAGCGACTGGCGGGCCTTGTCCAAGTGGGTTCTGATGTCATAGCCATTGACCAGGGCCGTGCCGGCTGTGGGGGCCACTATGCCCGTGAGCATGTTCAGCGTGGTGGTTTTTCCGGCGCCATTGTGTCCGAGTAGCACCGTGATCTCATCGCGATACATCTTCAGGTTCAGACCCCGGACAGCCTTGGATTTGCCAAAGGTTTTCTGCAAGTTGCACAGTTGGACGCCCACCACGCGTCTCCGTTTCCTTGGGGAACTGGCAGATCTCTCGGGCTCCCGGGGCTCGGGTCCGCACCAGAAGCCGCGACGCAGAAAGAAGTTCCACCGGCGAGCTATGCCGTATTTGCCGGGAAACACCTGCTCCACATACAGGCAGATGCTCAGGTAAATAACTGCCGAGGCGGAGAGCGCCATGATCACATAGAACAAGGTGATGTCGTCGTCCGCCGAGACCGTCTGGAACATGTTGCTCCAGGTGGTGCCCTCGCCGGTGCCCTCGAAGTCCATGATGATGTGAAAGCCGAAGCCCAGGGCCGAGTTCGAGAAGAACAGGGCTATCAGCAGCTTGCCCAGGAGATTGAGGCGGTCGTAGTAGTAGAAGGCGTACGAGTAGGGAATGTAGGTGGTGAACCACAGGATGCAGGTCACCGCCGAGGCCGTGCTGGCCCGGGAGAAGAACACGGCCAGCATGAAGCAGAAGCAGATGCTGGCCACGACATAGGTGTGCAGGAACAACAGGATCGGCACCCACTGGGAGAACGAGAGGATGGAGATGGAGGCATGGAAATTTACCTTGAGCAGGAACATGATCAGCACCACGACCGCCATCAGCATGAGGTAGCTCTTCAGGAACCAGGCCATCCAGTGCAGCCAGTTGCCGACGCCGATCAGCTTCATGATCTCCTTCAGCTGCAGCTCCTTCTCGCTGGTCACGTACTTGGTCACCACCGAGCAGGGATACATGAAGCTCAGGATGAGTATGAAGGGCAGCAGCTGGCGCAGTCCCCGCAGCAGCGGATCGAATGTGAAGGCCCGGAAGGGGAATCGCTGGAGCCTGACCCGCGGAAAGTCCAGAATACTGCGTCCCGAGGCCTTGGACAGCCAGCACAAGGTGAGCACGTGCTGGATCGGCAGGAATCCCTCCCGGAGGTAACCCACCGGAACGCCGCCATCGCTGTCCTCCGGGTTGCGAGGCCCCGTGGTATCGTATCTCAGGAACAGGGAATTGGTTCTCCAGGTTTCTATGATCGAGCCGGTCATCGTCCGCAGTTCGCTGGGAAAGCGCAGGCTGTAGGTGAAGTTAAGGGGAAAGCCCCTCTTGTTCGCCCGAGCATCCTTCTCGAACTCAATGCCGGCCAGAAAGTTATGCTCCACCAGGTCGGTCTCCATCTCCAGGGCGCTCTTATAGGGACGCGAGCCGTTCAGTTGCAGGAAATATGCGGCCAAATTCATTATTTCAGCATTCGCGGGCGTATCCGGGGTGTAGCACAGGAAGGCCTTGGGAATATTGAGGGATCCGTTGGCGTGCAGTATCCTGTTTCCCGACTTTACCCTCTTCACCAACAACAGGAGGTTCTCCACGGACACGGACTCGTAGCGAGTCTCCGACTTGGTTTCGGGCAGGACCAGGATGCGCAGGATCACGAGGAGACTTATGAAGAGCACGGGAAAGAATAGAGCCACAAGGACTTGCATCTTTTGGTTCCACTGAAGAATCCAGTTCTTCCACAGGAGTAGCTTCAGTCTCTGCCAATCTCCCACAGAGTAAACCTCGCTTTCGGAGGATCTTCGTTGGGAGCTCATGGTTGAGAGATTGCTATTTTGTTTTTTTTTTTTTTTGCAAGCTTTTTGACTTAGATTTCAAAGATGCACATGAAAATATTAAGTACACAACTTGGGAAATAAGAACTCTTGGAGTTTATTCAAATTTAAATACATTTAAATTGATTTCAAAGTCCTGTGGCCTGCGAACGAGTATCACGTTTAGTGTCCGTCATTTTCAGGCAGTGATTAATGACCTCCCCTGACCTCCGATCTTGGGCAGCCTGATTTGTAATCGAAACCCTCTCCCTCTGTTCCTTGCAGTCTACGCCACCTGCCACAACAGCACCACCAGCGGCAACTGGACGGACTGCAGCAGGAGCTGTGGCCTGGGCACCGCCACGAGACACACCTCCACGCACGCGGGCTGCCATCAACTGAGCAATTTGCGGCTCTGCGAGAATCGCAGGTGCGACAAGGACGACCTGGTGGACAATAAGAGGAGCCGGAGCCGTAGTCGGAGCAGGAGTAGGAGCTACCCATTAACGCAGAAACGGAAGCTCCACCACTCAAAGGCCAACTCCCACTCACATACGCACACGCAGACCCATCATCATCATCACAATCAGCAAGCGGAGCCTGCCCATAGGATACGAGTGAGTATCTTCTATCTCATTGGGGGTGCAACTATCCCCAGTTAAAGATCTGATATAGGGTTCTACTGCATATATTCTCCTGCTAATCCCATAATCCCATTTCTTGCCCCCACTTCTCCGGCGCAGAAGGGCCACGAGTGCCGCAGCATCCAGCGCCTGGGTCCGGCCAGGATCCGGCTGGGCGAGTGCATCTCCCGTAAGCTGTATCGACCCAAGCTCTGCGGGCGCTGTCATCGCGGGGTCAAGTGCTGTGCCCCGGCGGTCTCCACCACGATACAGGTAAGCACCAGGAAAGGGGATTCGCCAGGTATCTCTGAGTGCGCCACCTGCCAAGTGGCGAACGGGGCTAAGATGGTCTGAGCTTTTAAGGAGGAGCTGGCGAACATCCGCGGATTGAGTTTCCCTCCTCCGGCTTGCTCTTTCCACTGCAGGAATGCAAATTTCCAGCATCCTTGGCTGTTTGTTTGTTTGTTTGCTATTTGTCTGTTGCAATTAAATTACCTTTAATTCGAAAGCAATCCCATTGAGGGGCATTAAAAGGCGTCGCCTTTGTGTGGCAGCAATGGGTTCAAATGCCATTGATACCCTGGAAATATCGATGAGCTAAAGCGAGGAAGGATCAGGAACTTTTAAAGAACTCAAATACTTGTTCTTATAAAAAGTATAAAGTTTATTTATTAGAGAAAAGCTTTAAGGAATGTATTAAAAACATTATGATTGACTTGAACAGATTATTAAATATATTTACTAAGAAATTTAAGTAAAGGTTAAAAATTCATATACTTAAATACAATACTTAACAGACAAATAATTTAACTAGCTCCTCCACAAGCAAATATTTATTTTTATCATACATTTTGCTTGCATAATCGTTGCATTCTTTATTATTTATTTATTTACGCGGCTGACCGCGACTTACACATTCCAAAAATTAAATTATTCACCACCCAAAAGCCATGTTCTGCGTATTGGCCACAATTGACAGGATATAGCCATGTCGGCAATACCCCAAAGGCAGCGGAACATCCCAGTGGCGTTGTTGCTTAGTTTATTGGCTCTTGCCTTCTGCCTTTTAGTTTTAATTAAAAAGCAAATTGCATTAAAACGTCAATTTGCACAGAGAGATGGGGGGGGGGGAACAATGCCCAAATGGCAGCCAAATTAAAAGTCAAATGTTGGCCAGATGTCAAAATCAATTGAACACCTCCGGTCCTGCCAATTGAATTTCTTTCCAGCAAGAGGAAAAACCCCTCTCAGCTGAGATTTCAACTCCTTACATCTTCAATCTTTTTGCCATTTTTTCCCTTAATTTTTCCCCCATTTTTTGCCTTTCCAGGTCGAGCTGTTGTGTCCTTTAAATGCTGTCGATCCAATTAACTACGTACAACAGCGGGAAAAGGCCAGGAAAAGGCAACTGAAGGAGCAGGAGGAAGAGGAAGACTCCTACGACGATGAGGAGGAGGCTGAGGAGGAGGAGGAGAAGCAGGCGGAGCAGGAGAATGCACAGTTATGGGATACGGTCGCCTTGGAGCCCATCGATCAGGAATTCCTGCAATCACATCAGATACAAATCGAGAATAAATTCATTGCCGTCGAATGGATACTGAAATGTGAATGCAGCACGAATGTGAGTAGCTTGAATTCTTTTTATTTTTTTTTGTAGACTTTGTCCTTGTTCCTTGGCTTCTGTCCTTGCAGCAGAAGGAACAGCGGCAGCAGTAGTCCCTTAAACGTTGTCATATTACACTGGCCAACCGTATTCGCATGCCATTTCAGGCAATCATTCGGTCGTGTCCTTACCTCACAATCATTTTCTCCTCAGGATTTTCCAGATTTTTCCCCCTCTCCACTCCCCTTGTCGTAGCAGATGCACGAAAATTGCTTTCACTTGTCATTTTAATCGCATCTTTTGTTGTTGTAAATGTGCTGGGGAGAAGGGATACCTCTTTGGGGGAACAGAGATTGTGGGTATGATGGGTTTTGCAGGCTGTATATTGAGAGATTTTTTTAGGAGAAAAAATTCTACAATTTTAAGATTACGTAGTTAAGGGAAAAATGAATTAAAACAACTAAACTGGGGGTTATTTATTAACTGGAATATCTAGAAATTTCTAAACACTTTGAAAGGCTCCCTAAAAAATGCTTAGATGCCAAACTTTGGGATTATATATATCATCTATATAGAAGACATCACAAATAATAAATACATAGTTTATATATGTACATTTTTATATGTTTTTTTAAATTAGGAGATGTTGTTTCCAGAATTTACCTTTGTCAGACTGTGTATATTGCAAATATAATGTATATTTGCACTGCATTTCCAAGACTGTAACTGAGTATCAACTGGCCCGCTCTCCTGCCAATTGTTTCCCTTTAACTCTTGTTATTTTCCCCAGTCTATGCACAAATGTGTTTTTTGTTTTCCGAAAAAGAGGAAAAAAATAATATTGCTGCAATTTTTGGTTTTGTGTGCGAATAAATGGCGCTTGGGCTGGGGGCGGGGCTGTCGCTGTCGCTGTTAGGTTCGGCTGCTGCGCCCAGCTGTCTGTTGTGTTTTTCCCATTATTTTGGCGAATTCATCTTGAATGCCTCTGCCTTCGCTGTGCAATTGCAATGATTGGATTTTTATGAATACATTCATCAAAGGAGCGCCGGCTCCGCCACTGCCCCCCTTGGCAAACCGAATGAAAACATTTTGTTCCAACGTTTCCAACTCGGTTTATGTGTGGATACGGGCCCCAAAGTGATACCTTTTGCTGGTTTGCATAGTTAACTGAATTGATTCTACTTGTAGAATTTTTGCTCTTAAGTTTTAGGTTATTTAGACCCGGCTTGTTAAATAATATTTCTTTGAATATTGGTATCAATAGAGTCTGGCTCCATAAAAGAAATTTATTAAAAACGTTTTAAATTACTTAAAAACATTTTACATTTTACATTAATTACTTAAAAACATTTTTAATTATGAAATCTGATTTTAATGTAAGTACAATATGCTTTAAAATATATAAAGCATGGGAAATATATTTAATTTATTAACGAATAACAAACGTGCTAGGAAAAATAAGTGTTAATTAATTAAATAGAGCTTCAGTGAATATTATTTCGCAAGTAATTATTGTTGCCATCTATTTAGATTTCTAATTAATAAGTAAATAATAATGATAATAAATATTATTATTTATTTATTGTTTTCTCAGCACTACAAGTGTAGTTTATAATTTATTGAGCTAGTCACTTGAATTACAAAACTAAAAAATTGCAAAACAACATTTAAAATGCGGAAAATAATTATTTAAATTTCGAAAAATAAATCAAAGATAATAGATAAGCTAAAACATGAAATATACTCTTTTAAATTACAATACAATTGATTGATAAATTTAAAATTAAACCTAAAATTTTATGAGAGGAGTACTTAAAAGTAAATATAAATTTTTATTTTGTGGGATTTTTTCAAAATGTCTTTTTGCATTATTTTGCATTTACTATAAGGAAAAACCCCTATTTTACGAGCATGTGTTATTTTTTTTCTGTGTGCTAAGAGAGGCGCACCAGCCACAGAGAGAGAAAAAGAGAGAGATCAGTATAAGAGAAAGTTTGCCGCTCTTTTCTTTGCTAGTTTTACGGCTTACCTCCGCTCTCTCCCTTGTGGCTTACTTCTCTTTACGAGCTGATAATAATGGCTGATAGCGAAATGTAATCGGCTTCATTCTCTGCCTTACTGCATTGACATAATGCCTAAGAAAGTAAATACAAAATTGACAAAGCAAATATATTATCAGAGTTGGATCTTATCTGAGAGAACCATAAACACATAAACATTGAGGGAAAGAGCGAGAAACTACTATGGGAAAGGAAATACCTAAGAGAGTAAGAGAGCGAAGAGTGCCATAACTAAAGAAATCCAAATTAGTACCCTCTCGAACGTTGACGGTGAAAGACGACAGACGGTCTGTCCGTTTTATAAATTAAATTAAATTAAATAGTATTCGTAAATAAACAACTAAATAACATTAACATGAGTGCCACATCTCTGCGCCTGCTCAGTAAAAACAAACAGAACGCGCGAATTGTGATAATCGGAGCTGGATCCGCTGGCATCGCGGCGGGCACTCGACTCCTGGAGCAGGGCTTCAAGAATGTCCTGCTGCTGGAGGCCGAGGATCGCATAGGTGGCCGGATCCACACCATACCCTTCGCGGATAATGTCGTCGATTTGGGCGCCCAGTGGTGCCACGGCGAGCAGGGCAACCCGGTGTACGAGAAGGTCAAGGATCTGAATCTCCTAGAGGCCACAGCGGATCACTACGAGACCTTCAAGTGCGTGCGATCCAACAAGGAGGTGCTGCCCGACGACATAGCGGATCAGCTAAAAGGCATTGCCTTCCAGTCCATACCCGACAGGCAGACCGAGCTGGTGAACTTCCAGGGCACGCTGGGTGACTATTGCAACCAGAAATTCTGGAAGGAACTGGCCAAGCTGCCGCCCATCGATCGCACCATCGCCGAGGAGTTCCTGGAGGTCTTTCACAAATTCGAGGCCTCCGTGGAGGCGGCGGATCACCTGTACCAGGTCTCCGGGCAGGGTCACCTCGAGTACTGGCTATGCGAGGGCGAACTGCTGCTCAACTGGCGGGACAAGGGCTACAATAGATTCCTGCGGCTGCTCATGAAGGCTCGAGAGGATCAGCCGGGCGATCTGGGTGTCCTCAATGGCCACGTGCTGCTCAACCGAAGAGTTACCCAGATTAATTGGTCGGGGGACGATGAGGTAATCCTTCGCTGCTGGAACGGAGAGGTCATCACGGCAGATCATGTGATCTGCACCGTGTCCCTGGGAGTTCTCAAGGCACAGCATCAGGAGCTCTTTGCTCCAGGCCTCCCCGTGGCCAAGGTGCGAGCTATTAAGGGACTCGAGATCGGCACCGTGGACAAGTTCTTCCTGGAGTTCGAGCATCCACCCCTGCCCAGTGACTGGCCGGCCTTCAACTGCCTCTGGCTGAAGCAGGATCTGGAGGAGCTGCGCGCCTCCGAGCTCTTCTGGCTGGAGAGTGTCTTTGGCTTCTATCCCGTGTCCCAGCAGCCAAGGATCCTGCAGGGCTGGATAATCGGACCGCATGCCCGGCACATGGAGACGCTGCCCGAGGAGAAGGTGCTGGAGGGCCTGCTCTGGCTCTTCCGCAAGTTCCTGCCCTTCGAGCTGGCCCATCCCAGGCGGATGCTGCGGACGCAATGGAATGCGAATCAGAACTTCCGGGGCAGCTACACCTTCCGCTCCACGTACACGGATGAGCTGCGAACGGGGGCGTGGGATCTGGAGGCACCGCTGCTGGATGTGGGCGGCAGGCCGCGGCTCCAGTTCGCCGGCGAGTCCTCCCACAAGCACTTCTACTCCACGGTTCACGGTGCCGTGGAGACGGGATTCCGCGAGGCGGATCGACTTAATGCCTACTACCGGTCCCGGACAGCTCGGCTGTGAGCGGGGGCAGCTTGGATTGGGCATTTGTTGGATAGGATATCCTCAAAAGAGTTCTTGAAAAAGACCTTTAGAATTTATTTTAATTATAGAGACTTTTGTACAATAACTCAAGCATTTTAAGCTGTTTTGAAAGCTAAATAATGAATATGTATTGTACAGCATATTTTGTAAATTAAATAACTTACTTTAGCAAATGCTTTCAATATTTTTTTTACTTAGAGAAAGTGGTTTTTAGTTAATTTTTTTTGTCTTAGTTGGATATCTAATCAGCGAACTAGCTAGGGGGTTCTTTAACCGAACATCTATGAATTCAATATTCTTAGAATAAAATCCCTAATCTTATCAATGATTTTAAACATTTTTTACAACTACCTTAGGATGTATTTATGTCAAAGATTAGATATTAGTTGTATATTGTGCTATTAGTGGGATATTATAAAAAAAAGAAGGTTACCTAACTAGCAACATTTTTTAATATTGCTATGTATTTAGCTGATTTTCTATACTTCCCTTAAGTGAGGAGATAAACTTGTAAATCGTAAAAACAACGTCGACTGACAGCGTGCTTTTCCCCAACAAATACGTTAATATTTAATAGCCAATGTTAATGTATTTCTACTCTAACACAATACATCAGTTTGTGTGTTTTTACAGCCCCTGAACAGCCGTAGGTCCAAGTACAGATCTTTAAATTTCAAGCCCTGCTGAGGCTAACAAAAAAAAAACTGGAAACACAAACCGAAATAAAAGCCAAACATGTTGACCAACTCATTTGCAACGAGCCGGGCAAACAACATTGTAATTGCGCCTGTTTTTCGGGGAACATTTTCGGCAAACACACACACTCGAATTCGAAAAAAGGGGCGATAGTGGGCGTGGCCAGTGATGAGGTCTCACACATGCAAAAGTTGGCAGATTACGTGCAGAATATACATATAGACCAGAGAAAGCGAGGCAGAAATCAGTTTAGCACATTGCGACTATCTCGGGTGCTGCGAAAAACGCAGGCCAGGCCAAAGGCCAACCAAACCCAAGGATGGCCACAAAAACCACGGCGGGACAACAGGAGCAGGAAGCAGGAGCCGGGCGGGATCACTGAAGGAAGCACTGGCCATGTGATTCCACCAGCAAAACGCTCTCGCCCAACAATTGCCGGGGCGGCACAGAGAAGCACTTTGCCTGGCCATGTTGAAAATTCAAATTTATGCCAAGCCGGGGCCAGAACATTCAAAATTTCCTTTGCTCCGATGTGAGCTCCTGTTTTATCCTTCTGGTGCACTCCTCTGCACTGCGAGAAGAGAGCTTAGTCCCCAAAAGTGTATTCCAATGAAAGAATTTTCGGGATATTTCTTTAAGGATTTCCAAGTCATTCTTGTGATTTTATATTAAGCAGTTCTTACAATATTACTAAAGCGATTTAATTACTGGAGTTTTATTTATAGAAAACCTAAAAATAAATCAGTTAACCTTTAAGTAAAGATATTTAATTTACTGAGACACATGCATACTCTTAAATTCTTAAAAATCCACTCTAGAAATTTATTTTGTGAATAAATAGGTTACTTTTCCCTCTCTGTACTCTGCCTGCCTTTGTGTGTTTGCATTTGTTTGTTTGTTTGCATGTAGCCCTGGTGGTCGTAGTCGTATCTGCTCCTAGTTCATCTGCTCCCGGCTCATCCTCTCAGCCTCCAGCCACCAGCCAGCAGCCTCCAGCCAGCAGCCACCAGCTCCCAATTACATATGCGACTTTGTCGCCCTTCCAGTCGAAGGCGGGCAAGTCCCGACTACAAGTTGGCCACATCTGTTGTAGCTTTGCAGTTGAACGTGTCCACATCCCAGTGTCCCTGTATCCCTATCTCCGTACCAATCCCCATACCAATCCCTTGGTTAATGCGCTGCAGGAGCGGGAGTCGTTAGAGCCATCGGTGTCTAGCCAGCCGGATATGTGGTTTTTTGGTAACCATTGCAACTGGCAAAAATCTGTTCCATACAATATTAAATATGTAAATCAATATATGTTTTATTTAATACTTTATTTTGCTTTATTTATTAATAAATGCAATTAAAAAATTAAATATAATAACAATCCATCGATTTCAAATACATTTTGAGATGAATTTTGCCCGCAGTGCAGCCATTCTCATCCACGTGCTCGTGTGACTCCTCGAGTGACAATGTTAAACAAGTCTCTGTTTGACCAAAGGACACACACACATTTGCCTAGCCAATGTCCTGTTCTGTCCTGTCCTCACCCATTCCTGTTCGTGTTCCTGTTCCGTCTTTGCCAGGACTTATGTTATGGTCCAGGTAATGGTTGTTATGACTGGCAAAGTATTTCTCTGTGTTTGCTGATTGCACGGAATGGAAATCGAGGCGGGGAGTTGGGGGTCGCCGGCTGGATGGCTGCTGAGTGGCTGACAGGTGGAGTCGGCACTCCTGGCCGCCTGGCCGAGAGTGGCGGGACGTTCGGCTTAATTGTACAGCTAACTCACTGGCGCCGGGATTAAATGGGTTCAGTTGGGGATTCCTTTATGCAAAGGCACGCTGGCATCCTTCACCTTTTTGAGTGGATTAAATTCCGTGAAATTGTAGTTCTGTATTCTCAGTTGTTTTTTTTACTTGGGGATTTGGAATAGGGTGCTAAATTGGTTAGTTATGGCAAGGATAACAATATTACTTTTGCTCAGATATAGTGGATAGGTTGAAGATTCAAAAAGGGGAAGCATTTGCATTTGTTTTTCTTGGAAACACATTTTTAAATTAATAAGAAATTGTATTCATTTCGATTTTTGTATTTAAATCTTCTTTCTGTAATAAAACTTGCTGTTTTGGCTCGAGGTTTTGGTAGAAATTTATTCAAAAATTATTAAAATACAGCAAGGGAATGTTGTAACAAATATATATAATTTAAAACATTAAAAATTCATTATGTAAAATTTTGGAGATATAGAAACCACTTGAAACGGCGTCTACAAATATTAGCAATATATATATATATTTTTTTAAGAAGTTCTTTAAGTCATCCTTCCAATAGTGTTTGGTTTTCGGTATTCAGTTTTCAGCTTTGGCCTTGTAGAAATCAATAAGGCGATCTGCCTCGCGCCATCCCGACTCAGTGGCTCCGTGCACCGTGGACCAGTGATTCCCACTGGAAGCCTCGCCGGCGAACTGAACCCTTGGTCGACCATTGGTCACGTCCACCAGCGGAGAGGCCAAATCCGTGCGTCCTGTCCTCAGATCATCGGCATAGGTGGGATAGTAACTGTAGCTGCCTCGGAAGTTCGGATTGGAGTGCCATTGCGTGCGGATGAAGCGCTTCGGCCGGGGCACCTCGAAGGTGAAGAACTTCCGGAAGAGCCACATCAGGCCCTCGAGAACCTTCTCCTCGCTGAGGGTCTCCATGTGCCGGGCATGGGCGCCGATGATCCAACCCTCCAGCAGGTTGGGCTGCCTGTCCACGCGATGGAAGAGACAAACGCTCTCCAGCCAGAAGAACTCCGAGCCGCGCAGCTCGAGGAGATCGGCCTCCAGCCAGAGCAGGGCCAGGTTGCTAAGGTTCTCCGGGAATGGATGCTTCTCGAACTCCATTACGAACTTGTTTACGGTGCCCAGCTTGAGTCCCTCAATGGCTCGCACCTTGGCCATGGGAAGAGCGGGAACAAAGAGCTTCTCGTGCTTCTCCTTGAGGACTCCCAGGGAGACGGTGCAGATGACATGATCCGCAGAGAGAATCTCTCCGTTCCAGCAGCGGAGGGTCAGCTCACCGTTGCCCTTCCAGTTAATCTCGGCGATTCTCTTGTTCAGGTGTACGCGACCCTGGAGGCTGCCCAGATCCCCCGGCTGATCCTCCTTGGCCTTGAGCAGGAGGCTCAGGAAGTACCAGAAGCCCTTGCGGCGCCAGCTGAGATTTTGATCGCCGCTGGCCAGGTCAAAGTTCGTAAAGTTCCTGGCTGAGAGCTCGAACAGATGATCGCAGGCATCCGCGCTGCAGATGTACTTCATGGCGCTGCTGAGCACCTCCTTGGCCAGGGCTCGGTCCAGGTCCTTGCCCACCTCCTGCCAGAACTTAGCGGTGAAGCAATCGCCCACGGATCCCTGCCAGTCGGCGTTCACGTCAAAGGAGTCCACGAATTCCTTGATGGGCTTGGCCTGTTCCTCGGACAGAATCTCCTTGTTGGAGCGCAAAAAGTGCACGGACTGATCGGCCGTCCTGTCCAGCACATCCAGATCCTTGACCCGCTCGAAGACCACATTTCCCTGCTCGCCATGGCACCACTGGGCACCCAGATCGATGATGCCATCCCCAAAGGGCACTGTTTTGATCCTGCCACCAATGCGATCCTCCGCCTCGAAGAGCTGGACATTTCGGAAGCCTTGCTCCAGGAGTTTGGTGGCAGCCGCAATGCCAGAGGGACCAGCTCCGATAATCACAATCCTGGTGGTCTCCTTGGTTTTCGGGAAGACGCTTCCTCCTGCACAGGCGCTCATTTTGATTGAGGGAAATATTTGTTGCAAATTGTGTTTCCAGTCGAGCAAGGGCAGCCTTTTATATTACAGTCTTGGGGTCATATCAAAGTAGTCCAGGCCTCTTTGTGGTTTAGATTATCTGTTTTTGACCTTAATAATGCTTATTGCCTATAAAAACTAAGGAATTCTGTGTGTTCTAAGTACTCTCAGCTATCCAAGGCCTTGCATTTTGCATTGTAAATACTATAAAAATATGTAAGATATGTAATTGCTTGCATTATCTAAAAAAAACTGTCTTTGTTTATATTTTTTTTGCACTCATTACAAGCTTTTCAAGTGCATCTTGAGGTTCTTGTGGTACCTCAACCTTATCTAGTTGACAAGCAAAAAAAAAACAAAAACACTTGACCAAATAATCTATAAACTATGGCGATAGCAGGTTATCAATACAGTAGAAATTGCTTAAAAAGTACTGCGATATATTTTATATTAAGTATGCAATAAATTCCTAACGAAAACCTACACAAAAGTGAAACAATATGACCCGATATTGCGCTATATAAATATTTGCCAGCGGTTACTTAATTTTGTAGATAAATCCAGCTGGTTTTTAATATATTACTATTATTAAATATTATTGTTAGCCCCTGGTAGGCGTAACTTTTGGCTCAGCTAACATTTTCCCCTCAAACCCACGACGACAAGAATTTAATTAAATATTTGCGAAAGCAAAACAATTTTATGGCACAGTTTATATTGAAATTTCACACGATTTTACATTCTTTTTTTTCGCCTTACAGCACTGCAGCCAGGACAAGAGCAACAACAGCAGCAGCAAGGACAACAACATGTCTAACACAAATAAATATGGTTATTACAATTTCGAAAACACTCACAATGGAGGCCGGCAGCACGAAATTAATGGCGAACCAAATGAGCCAGAAAACAACGAAGGGGATGCGGATGTGAACAACAACAGCCACATGGAGAGCGACCGCAACGAGGTGGACGACAACTCGTCGTCGGAACAACAGCCGGACATTATACCATATCCTTTGGGTGTGGGCGAGTCCAGTTGGAAGGCCGAGAAGCTTCGGGAGCAGCAGAGCTATCGGCAGGAGCAGCACCAGCACCAGCACCGCTGGCAGCAACTCACATAGCGTGAAAGCACAGAAGGCGATGCCCCATAATACCATAATACTGGCTCTGATCCGATCCAGAGGATATCTGGGACGGCGTAGACTCTAAGATTTGTACAGCATAGCGATACTTAAGGCCCCCCCTTGGCTCCCATGGACGGTGTTAGGATTGTAAAGGATAAACAAAACGTTGGATTAGGATTTGAACATATCGAGGCAGTAAGTTTAGGTATGTGAACGATATAGTAGGGTTAGGATTAAACCAAGGGCGCAAGGAACAAAGACCGCGAGTGGAACAACACAAGCCGAATATTACAAATATTTTTGCAAGCATCTATACACAAAAGCGCGAAACACGAGAGGGTGGAGAGAATAAAACGCAAATGAAAGAATTTTCAGAAAATCATTTGAATGAGAAATGCTGCCCAATAATAACGTATATATATATATATATGTATGGTAATAATACAACTGGCCGACTACATTAGAGCTTCGGAAATATAATGGGATGGGAGTGTAAGTTCTTATTGGCGTTTGCCTGGCTGAGGGCGAATCTGGCTTGGATGTGACAGCTTCAGGGCACATTATGACACTGCATTGTTGCTTGCCTTTGTCGAAAGATGCAAGGTCACACTTTTCCTCATTTTAATTCGTTAAATAGTATTTTTTAGAATTCTTTCGTTTCTTCTAAAATCCATCGGATATTTAATTACTCATCATTTTTGTAGCATTTTGAATGTTACAATGGCTTAGTGTCATGCTTAAATATAATACATTAATATAATATTAATATCCGCAGATAATTAAATAAAAAACACTGCCTGCTGGTGACATTTCTTAAACAGATTCGCGATCAGCTCAGGCGAAAGATACTAAGAAAATACACTCCCATTGCAGTATTTTTTTGACATTGGCTAGCTTAATTTTAAAATAACTTAGACGTAAACGGCTTAAAAACAATTCAAGAGCAAATGCTTAAGATTCGTGTGCATTCAAGTTATAACTGTGCTATATACTCACTTGTATTCAGATCTACACGTACGTATAGGCCTCTGCTCGATGACTTCAGCAAAGCTTGTGGCAGAATTAAGCTGGCAGTAATAGTTTCGTTGAACCAACCACAACCCAAGACATATCTCCGAAAATATCCCGAACGAGTTCTCTGATTTTAGGCCATGCAACGAGCGAAGCTTAGCCATCACCCATATCAATTGTATATCGATGTAAGCCAACTCTTAGCTAGCATCGGAGTTATTCGTGTGAGCAGGCAAAGTTCAAGTAAATAAACTGAGAATATAAAGAGTAACCACGGGGTTGTGTCTACTTGTAAAACGGTCGAAATGGAATTATTAAAATTACAGAACACGCCTCACTTTTGCTGCAACAACTCGTCGATCCACTTGTCCCACAGTCGCTGCCACTTGCCGAAGGCCACCTGCCTCTCCTCGCCCACAAGGGCACTGTACTTGATGGAGTTCAGGGCCAGGCTCTTGAGGAACCTCAGATCCGCGTTCATGGTGGCGATGCCCAGGAAGGCAATGTAAAAGTCATGGGACAGGGGGTCACAACGCCAGAACGAGGGATCGTCGGAGGAGATGACAATGGGCACATTGGCCGCCAGGAGCACGGCAGCCGGATGATTGCGGTAGTCCATGCCCAGCTGGAGCACCTGATTCGAGACGGGGCACACCTCGATGGCAATGTCCAGGATCCTGGCCAGCCGCATCGTCACCGGGTGCTTGGTGATGGCATAGCCGTGACCTATGCGCTTTGTGCCCAGCAGTATAGCATCCACCAGGTTGTCATCGATGGGCGATCCAAACCAGTTGGTCTCGCCAGCATGGAAGTAGAAGTTGATGTGCTCCGGCATCTTGAGCAGCGGCTCTAAGAAGTCGACGAGCGGGCGTCCCAGCTCCTCTTGGCCAACCAGATCGAAGCCCACCATGAAATCGGGGAACTCTTCCTGTATATGTTTGGGATACAAGGGGGAAATGAGGTTATATGATAATTAGTGCTTCATGAAGGTAAATTGTAATTGTTTTGTATAGGGTTATGACACTGTATTTAATAAGAAAACCATTATTTTCAGGCTATTTCCGTAAACAAATACATGACACTTTAATAAGCTAAAATTATCATTAAAATCTCAATAAATTGCAAGAAATGTACACCAAGCGATGCAGTGTCATAATACCATAATTAAATAACACTGATCTTATATGAAATAAAGTCAAAATGATCCCTATGACAAGCCTTTGCCTAGTTCTTACATTAAGTTCCACCGTGGTCTTCACATACTGCTCCACCACACTGGGCTCCACGTTCCTTAGCGGCGCATAGATCAGCTTGGAGCCAATAAAGTCGGGATAATCGGCCATGAAGCGCTCCAGCTCCGACTTGTAGATGGCCACGGTGTCCCGCGATGTCAGCATCTCACCATCGAGGCAGTAGAGTGGCGGCAGCAGGGATCTCAGCTCCAAGTACTGCACTCCATCCGCGCGGAACTCCTTGAGGGCGTTGTAGTAGTACTCCGCCCAAATGGGGGCATGGCAGAGCAGCCCCTCCAGCAGGATGAAGATGCCCATGAAGTGGGCCCACGCCTGATTGTTGGACTTGAACTTGGAGATGGGATACATGCTGAAGCGGCGCATCAGGTAGCGCCTCACGTTCTCCTCGCCACGTCGCTCCCGGAACTCGGACATGGGCTCCCACTGGCACTCGGCCAGCGGCGGTGTCTCGGCCGGCTTCTCCCTGGCAAACCTGAAGGCAATGGCCTTGCAGCCCTCGTCCGCGGTGCAGATCCACAGATTCTCGCGGTAGGTGAGGCTGATCAGGTACTTGGTGGAGCACAGGGCCGAGTCGTGGGCGTGCAGCACCCCGCCCTTGGGCATCCGCTTGATGAGCTGGAAGAGCGGCGACTTGCGGATCTCGGTGAGGGTCTGGAAGATATGCTGGCCCGGCACGAACTCGTTGGGATCCAGCAGCGCCTTGCTAATCTCCTGTTGCTTCGCATCCATGATCACCTTGTTGGCCTCCAGCTCGCGTTCGCTGAGCCTCAGGGCCCGGCCCATGATGCCCATCTCATCCATCTTGGCGATGAGTTGGCACAACTTCTTGTAGGCCGGCGGCGAGATGTTCCTTAGGGAGCGATGCACCGAGACGTGGGGGTGGTGGGAGCTCATTCCTTTGGCTTGGCGAGGCCTGAGGCGAAGTCCCGAGGAAATTACCCTAGTGGCTGTCATTTCTCTGGAAAGGATTCCCATGCCTCCTCACGCCGAGCGGTTCATCGAGAATTTAGTCGGGATTTCTGTGTGTGAGACTTACACAATTTATTTACCCTGGAAAATGTGTCACTCGGCCTCGCCGGATGTGTCAATAGGCCGCACATTTGTTAGCGCCTCTGCCACTCCACATCCACATCCACTCACCCCACAAAATGGCGGCCAACGCATTTCCGCTTTAACACACTAAAAAGCCGCGAACCCGCGTCCTCTACACACGCACACACACACACACACTTACGCGTATTCTGGCGGCTTTTATTAGTAATTTATGGGCCTCGTTGGATCGCGAACGGTGGCCGTTCTTTGGTTCGGTTCGGTTCGCTTTGGTTTTTTATGCATCCGCGCGCGCCCTCAACACCACATTAAATGTGCACGACATCAAATTGATGAGGCTGCCAGGGGCTCTGGCCAGATATATGGCCACAGTGCTGACGGATTGGCTATGTTCAGGAGGGCTTGAGGGCGTAAACCCTTTATAAATGAAGCCTACGGTTAGGGTATCCAAATTGTATGGCTTTAAAAATTTAGACATTAATTTAATTCTCAAGCTCTTATTTTAATACTATATTTTTATTTTTAGCAAGCTTAAAGTAACGTAAAAATAACATACAAATTAAAACAAATAACCATTTTTAGCGAGGTAAAAGGAGGATTCAAAACTCTTCATAGTATTAGACTTTATTTTAATTTATTTACAATTCTAAGGCTGCTATTTTGCTTAGTTTCCCGTGACAACACTATCGGCCTCGCACACATGTCCTGGCTCGCAACCATGCCATCAATTTTATGGTCGCACATACACACATGTCAGCGCGGCCCGATGCCTGGAACCTGGCGCTGCATCCACTGCCGGCCCCATAAAACTCCAGCCAGCTCATTACGGCGGGTCAACCGAATCAAAATCGAACGAATCCTGCCTCCCGCCAGCCACGGCTGCTGGAAATTGAAACATTTGCAGCAGTTTGGAGCTCAAAGGAGCTGCGGGGCGACTGACGGGTGGTTTTAGTGGCGCCTCAACGACCATATAGCGCATATTCATTAAAATTCGCATCCACTCGACGTACAGCCAATGGCAATGAGAGATTTATGCGGGCCAAGAATCCTTGAAGTGCACTCCTCGTCCCTAACGACAATTGGTCAGGTTATTGCTGTCAACATGCTGTTTTTCCAGACAACATCTTGCAGTACAACTTTCTAAAATACATACCATCACACACCAGGCGCGCAGAGAGCAGCAGAAGGGCAATTAGCTATATGATTACATAGTCCACCCCAAAAGTATGCAAATATTAGACACCGGTCGGATATGTAGCACAGCCTAAAAGTATGCCATTTCGAATATCCACTGCATCGTCGCTGCACTGCTTTCCCCTTCTTCAGCTTGCCAGCTTAGCTCTTGGATGTCTCTCTCTCTCACGAAATGTTATTAATGACGTCAGCAGCAGATCAGCTTATCAAATTCATGCAGTCATGCACCAGACGCGCAGAGACACACGGGAATAAACTTAAAATATATAAAGCATACTTTTGGGGGCACATTTGCTGTGACGATGCGGTGACGTCATTGANCATCCGACAGCACAGGGAGCCTTCTGCTACTTCCTGCGCGCCTGGTGCATGACGTCATTAACAATATTTGTAAAACAACAACATTTTACAACACCAATTTCATGAAATCGCTAAGCAAATTGTCCGTTTCTCAGATTTGGGTAACAGCCGCGCAGAAGGCAGCAGCAGGTGAACGCCGCTGAGTTAATTTGTGCGATGACGTCATCGAAAGCGGGAAT
>JAEIIU010044117.1:0-10784 GCA_018874675.1 Drosophila baimaii
GTTTTCCAGCTGGAAAACGCCTTCTTATTTTCAGCAAAGGAATGTTAAATTAAAAACTGAAGACTACTTAAGAAACTTTCTCATCTTCATTGTTATATATTCCTATATCACAGCTGCAAATGTGAATTTGATTTAAATAAGCAAACAAATTATACCATAGATGGGCACTAAATTGTAATATGGGAACAGAACATGTAGAATCCACAAGAAAACCTTATGAGTCTGCTTCATGAGGAGAACTAAATTTGTTAAATATTTTCAACAGACATTTAATAACAAGATGCGTAACGACCATACATATGTACATTGTATTGTCATTTGCAAGCAATTTTTTAACTGCCCACGAAAATCGTGCTCTCTCCGCTCTCACAAAGTTGAGAGCGTAAAAATCTAAAAAATAGATTGCGCTTGCATGTAGAATGCGTAAGAATACGTGTGCACGGCTGGCTCTAAAGCGTGCTCTCTCTGACTTTTAAGGCAACATTTCAAGAGAGCCTGGACCCAGCCCTAAAGCCAGCGCGAAATATTCATGTGCAAACCAAAATGGTATGACGTGCGGCATCTTGTTATTATATTGTTTAATGTTTGTACACTGCTAGCTTAAGTTGTAAACTAAGCTACATGAATTTGAAGTTTATCCATAGCTGCTGGGGGTTTTGGCTTGTTATTATGTATATTGGTATTTGGTAAGAGCCTTAAGTTGCTCGTATAATTTCTTGTATAAAAAATAGTTCCAACGCTTTACAATCCCGACCCGCACTGTGCCTAACCCTGACCAAACAAAAAATGCGAATAAAATTAATTATTTTGTCAGTTGATATAGCAATGCTAACTGCTGTTGGCCCCCCTTTCCTCCTGAACTCCACAACTCATCCCTTTTTCCTTCTCCCTCCCCAGTCCCCGCGATTCGAGCATCCTGGCCTCGTCCCTTTGGCGGCTGCTGCTCTTGTGACACCCGCAAAGCCGCAGGACACGACGCGTCGGCCGCCCGCCACCTGCCACAGAGAAAATTGGCATGTTGTGTCAATATAGACGGCAGACACTGTGGCCGTTTTGGGTTTGGCTAAGCAGCAATCCGCCATCTGAAAGCTGGCAAAAAAAAAATGAAGAATCCGTCCCGCTCCATGGCCAGCGCTGCGATGTCCTTTTTCTGGTTGCGTGGCCCGCGGTCATGTTATTTTTTGCAATTTGAGCGTTATTTGTGAATGCCAGTCCGGGCTTAGAGCTAGGAATGGGGTTAGCATCCCTTTTTATTTCCTGACATTTACTCGCTGGAGCCATCTGTGACCTGGAAATGGCAAAGGAATATCAATGCTTGGCAGGTATTTATACCCGATTGATTTCAAGACTCATTTTGATTTTCAAATTTCGAAGGAAACTCAAATTACAAAGTGTTCTCAGTATTGATGACAGAGAGTGAGGTTTTCGCAAGCTGTATTTCTCATTTTAATGTTTCTGGCAAATTGCAAGTTACATTTTCAGTTTCTTTGACTTATTTCATGATTATTGCATTCTGTGGCTATTGACAGCTTAAGGAAATCAATATTTCCATAAAATATTATTTACCAATATGCTCACACTCTGGAAACTCCTTAAAAAATAAATATTTTTGATCAGCATCAGCAGCCGAATTGATTTAGCCAGTCTACGCTAACTAGGCTCTCGCTTTAGGAGTTATCCAGACCATATTTTCAAGTAGATTTATTTCTAAGAATAACAGGAACGGAAAGGGCCTGATCAAACCACTATATATCTTTAAATATAATATGTAGGTTATATTTCAACATGTTTCTATCTACTCTGAAAGGAGGTTATTTTTATGATTTTAGAATTACGGAATTATATGTATAACAATCCGTGAACGATATCCGAAAGATATGAATCTTGTTTTAAAAGATAAATGTATTTGTAACTATTTAAAAATAATGTTTTGAATACTGTAAGCCAAACTAAGCTTCCTTTCTTGTTTTTCATTCCAATTAAATATATTTCATCATGAAGAAAATACTAATTGAATTGTTGTTAGCATAATGGAAAAAAATAAAATAATACCAATAAAATGAAAATGAAGTGCATACAAATGTATATAACTTAACTTCAAATAAAAGTCTGATAGTTGTTAACTATTTATTTGATTGTGCAAACAGGCAAAGAAGAGTGCAATATATTAAAATATTTGAAAAAGCCAATCACATATTCGGCAAATAGTTTTTTCGCAATTTTCACTGCCATACTCGTACCTCTTTGAGTGGCCACCAGTCGCCGAATTCTTGTTATTTTTTTTTTGTGAGCAGCTTAATGAACCAGTCTATATGGCCGCCAAACGGCCAATAACAAAGTTAAAACAAACAGCACGATGCATGCAGCCCCTGCGCCCCCTCCTCGCCCGGCCATTCCATTCCTCCGGGGGGGGGGCGGTGGACCAACCAACCACAGGTTTCCAAACAATTACAGGCAAATTGCGTTGAAATGAAATTTTCAACGTTTCGATTTTTGATTCTCGTTCTGCAGCCCTTACCCTTACCCTTTTCTCCTTATTTTTTCTTTTTTGCTCCGGCTCAGTTGAGTGCCCAAAAAACGAAGCAGCAAAATGTTCATTACAATTCCGTCAGAGGCAAAGGCCAAAACGGAAAAAAATAGAAGACAACGCACAAAAGTGTGCAACGCAAAATTGCGGCCCAGCTAAATGCAGAACAAAGAAAAAACAGCAACAACTGCAGTCAGACAAAGATTAAATGAACGCTAAACTGGCAACAGCGAAAAAACAAAGCCGAGGGGTTGAGAGGCTGGGGTTGTAGGGATGAAGGCGAGGATGGCGAGGAATTTTTAAAAAGTGGTGTGTACACACTCACACATGGCGGAGAGCAGCCAGGGACCAGTGCTGCCAAATCATAGTTGGCTGCAAAATGTACAAGGACTAACCTATTTCTCTGAGCTATACCAAAACTACAATGACTTAAGGTCCAATAAATATCTATTAACCATATTTAATCGTCCTATTTATATATTGTTTTTTATGTATATCGTATATGTATGTTTCTTTAGCGGCAGTTTATTTATACATTTTTGTTTGAAACTGTTTCTTATAAATTACGAATAACTTTATATTCTTACCTTAATAAAATAAGTAACTTTTTAAAAAATAAAATAAATAAACAGTTGAAACCTTTTTATATATTATCAAATATTCAGGGGTCCTACTAGAGTATGTCACATTTTCTCGCATAGTTTTGGACGCCTTTTTAGGATATCTTAGATGTCTGGTTATTTCTGAAGGATCACCCGTACTTTTTAATTTGTTTTATTAAAGAAAAGTTTGCATATTTGATTCGAAATCACTGGAACTTAGAGAGCATTTAAAAAGGTGTCTAAAACTATGCTCCAACATGTTGCATCGTGATTAACAAAACAAATTTAGACAGAATTTGTTACGTCAAACCTTATTTTGCATACTTCTAGACACATTTAAAAAGGATATCAAACTCCTAGTCACTCTGGTAGTCTTCTAACATTTATTACAATAGAAAAATATAGTCTCCGTTTTTGCCATTTTAGAGTCTCAATTTGGAAATCGAAATCGGCTAACTGAGCAGATCCTGGAACGCTCTGAACATGGGCTAATCTCTGGGCGTTGATTTTTTGTTGCAGCTTTTAGGCGCAAACGTTTATTGCATTTAGTTTTCATTTTGCTCGCAGTCGCTGTCGCTGCTGCTGCCTCTGCCTCCGCTGCTCAAAAAAGGAACTCAAACAAAGACCTCCGACCCGGGTCCAAATCCCCAAAATGGAACCAAAAAATAAAGTATTCGGCTAACGAGAAATTGCACTTGCCAGGCAAGGCCTGGGCAGGGTTAGGAGGGTTAGGCGGCGACTTATTTGCACATGCTGGGCGAAATTTAAGCGCTTTTAAACACAATTGTTATAAATAAACAAAACAAAAAATGTAACAAATTTCATTTCTGCAACGTTTTTGTTTGAGTTAAAATTGTATGCAAGTTTTTCTACACACACACACACACACGTATGTAGATGTGTGTGCAGATGTGCATGTGTGCGGTTGGGCAAATAAGGAAATTTACAGCACTTATGCAAACTCACACACTGGCAGCTGTGCTGTGGCGTCCTCACACAGACACGGGGCAATTGAATGCAATTTTGCATGAGATATTAAAAAATCTTTTTTTCGCCGCTTTTTGGGCTTGCCAATTGTGTGTTACATTTCCGTGGGTCCTGTGAGAGGGGCGGGGGTGGGGTGAAGTGGAGCCTCCGGGCTGCACTTTTTATTTTATTACGCCTCCATTTGCGGCTGGGCCGAGCAACAATAACAAATGAAAACCGTTTTTAATGAAATTTTTGAACAAGTTCACCCACACACACACTTTAGCACTCATAATGTGCGGGGGTACACTGCAAATAAAATTATTCTATACTTGTATGGAGGCCCTAACTGGATAGTCCTTTATATGAACAGCCAGTGATCAGTTCCAGGCAAACTTCATGTAATAACTTTACTAAGTCAGAATTAATTTAATGGTTGAACCAAGTAAAATCCTAAAAAAAGGTATTGTTATATTAATAAAATTGTATTTGTAATGTAATTCAAGCATAAGTAAATTAATATAATCCTTTAGTAAAATATAATAGATTAAGTGGACAAAAAAATATTTTTTTTCTAGCCGAAAAATATGAATTCATATTGAACTTAAGGAAACAATCAATCAATCAATCATAGTATTTGCCTTATTCGCACGTTATACTTTTTCTTCGCCATATTCGAGGTTAAGGTTACATTGATTCATTCAAGCCTGAATCGGTAATTGGACAAAACCAAAATAATCGTATAAATCCATGTTGAAATTTGTTTCCAGTTTCTACTCTCATAATTAATTAATTAAATTTAAGTTTAATTATTATTCTTAAATATTTAGAATGTTGCAAGAATAAGTACTGTGCCTAACTAACCAAAGCCTTGTTCTTAAATAGTTTATGTATTACTTTCCATGGGCCTTATAAAGGGACTTATTCCAATACCAGAAAATTAAAGATTTCCATCCTCCTAATTTGGATAAATAAATTCCCTCAAATAGCCTTATTATGATTTGAACACATTAAGTCAAAAAAACGGAAAGTATTAGTCTTTTGGGGTGTTAAAGAAATCACTAGAGTTTTGAAATCCTTTTATAAGGCGTCAAAAAGTATGCTACAAAATCTTACTTTGTAAATAACAGAACAAATGTAGACAACATTTTGCGCTTAAAATATTTTAATGCATACTTTTAGACACATTCTTAAGAGACTTCAACCCCTTAATGATTGTTGAGGAACCTACAGTTACGTATTTAAAACCAAATAACAACATTTTCAACGCATTAATAGATTTTACAATTACTACCCCTGTTAAAAAATATTTATATATTATTTCCTATATAATTCTCATATAATTTCTTACGGTGTCTGATGGTAGGGGCAATGAAACGGTAGCAATATATGCAGATGCCCTGATGAGCCTTCATCAGCCTTTCATTTCCGCCCATTCGAGGCTCAATTGTTCCTTATTTGCCAATCTAGCCATAAAACTGCTAAAAACTTCTTTCTTTTTTCACACTCGCACCGAGGAGATGTTTTCGAGGGTTTTTCTTGGGCACACGCTGGCACAAAAGGTGTGTGATTACAATTGTTGTTTGTTGCCCGGGCCCCCGCCCCCCCGGCCACGCCCATGCGTACACATATCAAGCGCCTTATTGTTGTCGCCCGAGATTCGGATTCGGATGCAGATCCAGATCCAGATTCCCATCCAGAGCCACTTGGCAGTTGTCAGTTTATTTGTTTGTTTGGCTGCCCAGTTTTGCATGCCGACGACAAACAACACCCTCGCCCTCTGCCTCGCCTATATGTGGATGTGGATATGTGTGCATTATCCTTTTGTGTGTGTCCTGGCCAAAAACGGTAGCCACTCGGCCATTGTTCGACCGGCCAATTTTTATGTAATTCAAGTGCACAACAATGTGACAGGTAATTTCCAATGAATTCTCTTTGCACATGTGATTGCCCATCTCCAGGTGAAAGGAGGTGGCCAAATCTGCACCGCAGAATAGAACAGAAGCCGAGCCGCATAATTATCGGGAAGCACTTTTGTCGGCTACCATGGCCTTTGAAGTGAGCAGTCCGCAGTCCGCAGCCCTTAGCCGCTTATCTTGGTCAGAAATTTTTGACAGAAACCAGGACGTATGTGAGTCCTTTCATGTGTGCTTTAATTTGGCCCAAAACGAGTGTCAATTTACCACTGATCTGGCCATATGCAGACCGGATTCAGGGGAGGGATGCGAGGGGATACGAGGACACCTTACTAGGAATACCCAGGGGTTATCGCTCGTGGGATCTGGGAAAGTGTGCCAGAAGCCAGGAAGAGATTGCAACTCTTCCTGTCCTTCCTGTTCCGCTGAAAATCCCCCTTTCTCGCCTCGAACTGGCATCCATTCACTGGCCTCGGGACTTAATAAACGTGGCCAATAATGTCGTGAGCAAAAATGTTGAGATACAAGACTGACTGACGGGCGGTATTTGTATGCGGTCTGAGTCCTTCATATCCAATCCATCCCCTCCTGCTATATATTAGATTATGAAACTAAATGTCAAACAGGCCTTGGCCCGTCTCTCCTCTCGCAGTTGTTTGATTACGTCCACAAACAGTCAAGGATATTGGATAATTCAAGCCACTGCTACGTGGCTGTCTCTGTGAGCAGGAGCTGTGGGCTGTGAGCTGTGTGTTGCCTGAATTGCGGTTGCTAGCCAACCTCAGCAGTTGCTCATTTGCTGCCAGCCGCATATTACATTTTGCCAAGCAGCAATTGCGGGCTCCAACTATCGCAAACTATCCGCAGCCGGAGGAGTTTGGAGTTGCAGGGATCTCGGGGGGCACGAGGTGAATGGGGGGAAGCCTGTATCGAAAAATATTAAATTTGTTAAGAACGTGGGGGCAGAGGAACAAGGATTGGGCATATATTACGGTACATGTATTAAAGCCAACAATGTCCATGATGGGAAAATATGATTTTTAAAACTGTTACAAATAAAGTACAAGGATATTATAAGTTAGTGCCAACCCAGAATGTATGTAACAGGAAGAATGGGTCATCTTCGACCCAATAAAGTATACATTTAAATATATTCTTGATGAGCATCATCAGCCCAGTCAATTTAGAAATGCCAGTCTGTCCGTTTGTCCGTCTGTCCGTTTGTCCGTTTGTCCGTCTGTTCATTTGTCCGTCTGTCCGTTTGTCCGTTTGTCCGTCTAAGCGCCTATCCGTCTATCCGTCGACAGGGACTCTCTCTTCTAAGACTTACCAGTTACCAGAGGGTTACCAAACTAGTTGTAGATCAAGTTTTTTTTTTTTAATTGCCCACGCCCACTATTGCCCCTATAAATCTAGAAAAACTTGAACACAGTTTTACTTTGGAATTATATAAAAAGTAAATAGATATGTATCTAATATTTCTGTGATGACGTACTTAAAAAAATTTAAGCAAAATCTCATAATAAACCTTAGTTAAATCAAAATAAAATTATTCTAACCTCATTCCCAAGTTCTTCTATACCCATCCCTCTGGCACTAAGACTCATCTCAGATGTTTAGTGAAGTTCTGAACCGTGGCTTCAAGCTAGGGCAATATAAAATGAAACGTTTTAATGTTATTTTCTTTCTTAGTTAATTCTAGAACAATTATTAATTAGTTTTTAGTTCGATCGAAGTAATCGCTTAGAAGAGTCTTAGGAAGAAGCGCGCCCAAGGTTAGGGGTTGTCCGTATGTTACGTAATCAATGATTACTAATCATCTTAGTGGGATGGGGGTCACTGAAATGATTATAGTTCATTTGGAGTGGACAATGATCAATCATTATATATCCAAATATATTTAAATATATTTTATTTCATATGTATTACTTTTTAGTCTGCATAATCATAAGAAAGGGGATACTTTCAATAATTACTTTTGAGTATATAGGGTGGGGGAGGTGTTGAAAAATCATAAAAAACGTGATAATGTAATATATGTATATGGACAGTCACTTATTCAACGTGGATGTGTCACTAGAAACTTTTTAAAATATTTATTTGGTACATAAATTAGGCAACGTAATTTTCATTATATCTATTATTAGTTTAACAATTTATATATAAAGCGTAGTCACTAGAAACACATTTGTTATTAAATTGACTGTAAAGAAATGTAAGTACTGGGTATCTCACAGTCGAGCGCAGTTGACTGTAGCTTTCTTATTTATTTTTAATGCTTTGATTTTCTATTATTTCAAACTTGAAAGAAAAAGCATCAATTACGATTTGTATATAAAAACTAAGAATACTAATAATATGCTTTAATTCTCTCCCAGCCAAGTTACTCCCCAACTCATACCATTAATAATTGCCAAAGTCAATCGTCTTCTCCGCCCCTTGGAACGCTTCAAAATGTTGTCAGCGGCAGGTATGCACCCCAACCCTCTCCCTCTGGCAGCCAGTTAAAACTCAAAATTAAATATCCCAGCCATAAGAAAAGCTATCAGTTCAGCTAAAGCCCCCTTTCCCCCAGTCTCGATTTTCGCTGGACCCCCGAGGAACGGGAAGAATATCCGGTAGACAATGGCAGGCAGACTGTAAGTAGACGAAAACTTTTTAGTTGGATTACGTGGAGGGTAAGAACGAAGGCACACACCCACACACACACACACACACACACACACACACACACACACACCGTACTTACCCCTCCTCGTAGTTTCCACCCGCACAACGGGCGAAATTCGTTTTATTACTTTGATATATTAGATTTAATGGTTAAGAAAAATGTTGCCAACAGCATCTATCCATCCCCCCGAGCTTTTCCGACACCCCACACCACCCACACACACACACACACACAGCCATTGTGCAAAGTGGGTGTTTGTGGGTTGTTGTCGTCGTCGCAGTTAACCTTATTAAAAGGTGAACACAGTCATGGCACCAGAGAGAATTGCCACAATGTGTTTACACGCAGCTGCTGCGCCGGAGGATGGAGGATGGAGGATGGAGGAGGAGTAGTGATGGCTCTGGCTGCCTGTGGTGGGGGTAACACGATAATGACCTCGTTGGAACTCGTTGCACTCACACACAGAGACACACACACAGGACCATCCAATGGGCTTTCAGCTCCTTTGCGCATGTCCCGAGAGAGAACGAGAGTCCCTGCCGAAGAGACTTCGAGAGACCTCGGCGGAGAGTGTCTCTAGGAACACTCTCGCCACACTCCCCCATCCTCCCCCCTTCTGGCCTCAATTGATGTGCTAATTTAGAAATTACAATGAAGTGTAGCCTTCAATGAGTTTGAGTTTGAGTTTGACTTTGATTCAATTTGTCATTTCACACTTGGCCTAAATGGCTTTCGGTTTGAATAGGAAGGGGCAGTGCAGGCATAGCTCCTCCAGCTAAATGAGTTGAAAGTGTTGAAGAGAGGAGGCCAAGGAGGCTTGCCAGGGAGAAGAATTAAGAGGAGACAATAGGTTGATAGTTGAAAGTCAGGAAATAGATTCTTAAGTCTCCAAATAAAAAGAATAATGGTAAAATTACGAGAATTACGAGAATTTCTAAATATCAATCCCTTCTAATAAATCAAATTCTTGAATGCACAATAAAAACGCAAACTTAATTTAAGAACTCCTTTATTCTAAAAATTAAGTTGGCATAGAAGTACACCTTTAAAAAATATTTTGATAATAAATAAAAATATTTTTAATTAAATAAACAGTCATTCTGAAATAAAGATAAAAGGAAAATAAATATACTGATAAGAATTATGTGCTTGAATCGAAACATATACAAAGATCTTGCTATCTTTTGACCAACAATCTTTGTAAGATATGGCATACATACGGAGAAACCGTTCTAATACAATGAGTATTCTTAATTTACGAAGTAGACTTTTCGTTTTTTTTTAAATAAAATAAAGTCCTTGAAAAAAATAAAAATTAACTCAAATGTGAGGTAATATATGTTAGACTATAGATTATAGACTTTTGGGCCTAGAAAACAGAGACTTATTTTTAAACTTCATCTGTAATTTAATATGTTAAAATTAAATTGCGTGTATATAATTATATTAATTCTATTAAGCAAACTCACATTTCTAAAAACATTTCTTTCTTGGTACGTCAAAATATTAGTCCAGCACTCTACCCAACGCTTCCCTTAGGCAAATCATTCAAGGCCAACAAAAACTCGAATACATACCAAGTCAAAAAAAAAAAAACTTTCCCCTCAGGAAACGTCTTCTCAAAGCTCAAAACCAATAGTAACTTCTTCTCGACTTTAAGATAGATTCTTTATGAGAAAAATCGACAGAAATGTCCTCTCGATTTCAAGATTGTTTCTTCGAAGAAAAGAAAGATTAAGTTGTTCTTGAAAAAAAAACATTCCTCATTTTTCTGGGTGTAGTCGAGTCTTGATTTATGTGGATAAAATCAAGCCGACTTACCTCAAGTTAATTCAATTCATAAAAAAAATAGAATTTTTTAATGTTCCGTCTTAGAGCATATAAACTCGAGATTAAGAAGCGTGGAACTATACACAAAGTTCCGGATACTGAATCTATAAAACAATAAACTATTTTTAAATAAAATACATGGTTCATTATAATGGAATATGTTACCTTTAATATAAATACATGAAACATAGGTAAACATATGTATATTAAACAAGTAAGAAAAGCTAACTTCGGGCGGAGCCGAAGTTTATATACCCTTGCAGATAATTTGT
>JAEIIU010044122.1:0-10343 GCA_018874675.1 Drosophila baimaii
TACGCCGCCGAAAAGAAGGGCTTTTGTTTAAGAACAAAAAACAACAACAATAAAAAATAAAAAATTTTTTAAAATATTTTTTTTTCTTTTTTAAGACTTCAAATAAATGGATGCAAAGTTACAAGCCCAAAAAATAATATATGTTAATTTACCAGCCCATTGAAAATCGTAAAATTTTGAAATCGAGAATGGGGGGGGGTCCCCTTAAAAAACCCTTGCTTCTGGTTTATACAACCCACTAATTTCGCAAAATTATTCATATAAAAATGATAAATGTCATTTCGCTTTATTTTTTATTGCATATTTCAACCAAATATTGTCCATTTTGCTAATTAAAATAATTATAATGACAGCTGAGATCGGTGTGGGAATGTGTGATGGAGATGGGAATTCGAAGGTAACCGGATCGGCCGGTGGCAGTATAATCAGAATATCGAACCGTTGCAGTTCATTGAATGAAACCGCACAAATGCCTCGCACACATTTTGTAGACATTTAAATGTAACATCTCTCTGGCATCTTAATTTATTCAACCGATTCCGCCGGGTAAGCGAGGTGAGGGGCGGCAGAAGCGGCGGGGTGGTGACAAGCAGGCGCAGCTTCCTGGACGAGTTTTTTATCCCCACGTTTTTTTTTTTTTTGAGTGCGTGCGGGGGGAATGCACCCCACTGTGAAAGCTTCTTCTTCGATTAATTAGAGGCTGAGGTCACCCATGAGCATGAGGATGAAATATAAAATTATATTTTAAATTATATTTCTTTTAAAAAAATTAATGTTTTTGTAGGAACTTATGTATATCTAGTAAATCTTTGTTCTTAAAGTTTCCCTTTTATAACAGCAAATCCATTTCGAAATCAAATCCATATATTAAGAAAACATATTAAAAACCTAGATATTTCCTTAGTTTATGGATATGTATAAGAATCTATAACCAAAGAACATTCCAAAGATACTTGTAATAATTGTTTTCATAGTTTTTCATACGCAAAACCCACATATATTCGTGATTGTTATCTTCCCATTTCATCAGAGAAAACAAGTATTTTCCCCCAATTTAAGGTTAATCGAATGACTCAACATTGTTGTTGTTTATGGTAACAACCGTATTGTTTTAGCATTCCACTTTGATGGAAATGTTGCACATTGCACGCGTACGCAAGTTCGCTGCTATATATGTATGTACTTGTGTGGGTGGTGGGTGGAAGAACCGAAATAGAATTCGTGTGTGTTCGTTTTTTGCGCATTTAGCTGGCAGTCGACAAAGCAAACATTTGAACTGATTTCATTTTTTGGACAGTTTTGTTTTAGCCCCAAACTGACATTAGTGCAAATAAAGCGGCTAACATGATGTCCTTGGCTCATTGTTGTTACTGTCTTTGCAAGCGAACTCTCTTGGCTCTTCCTCTTTGGCTTGGTGTGTTGTAACTGATGTCATTGAGGAGGCGAAAAGGGCGCACACTCAAAGAGTGAGAGTGGCTGAGAGAGAGCAAGAGAGTGGGAGAGCACGCACGAGCATCACAGCGTGAGAGTGCGAGAGCTTTCTTTGCCTTCCTTTAACGGCGACATCGCCATCTGCGCCGCTCTCGCACGCTCTCGCTATGCCTTTCTCTCCTAAGTGGCTGCTGCTACACTATGCTACACTGGTTTTGTACATTTGGGTATTCTACAGTGTTCGTTGTAGTTTACGTAAATGTTTAATTGGTTTTTAAGACTTCTATATTTTTAATATGAAAATAAAATGTATAATATTATTTTAAATACAGTTTTAAATCAATAGAGTTACACTGAAATGCTTAACTCAACAGTTGTATATTAATTGTAATAGGTTCTTGGCCTTTTTTGATTGAGTTTTTTTGTAGTAATTGTTTGGAAATCTTAAAATATAAGGAAATGCCTCCGTTTTAATATAACAAATACCGTCTATATGGTAATCTCTTTGGCTAAGATGTACAGCAGCCAAAAGTGATGTATTATCACTTGGCTTCCTCCCACGTACAACCCAAAAACCCATACTTTGTTGCCCAGTGCTGTTCAGATGCCGTTGGGGGGCGGCGAAAAAAGATTCAAGAGCAGTGCCACTCGCCGCCAACTCGCTCAATCGAAAAGCTCCACTCGCGGCGAACGGACGTGCACCGAACCAAAAAAAAGAATCCCCAGTGCTGGCGCCAATTCTATATGTGAATCCATCGGTGATAAATCCATAAAGTCACCCAGAGCGAACAGTTAAAGGCATAACGGAGAACTATTTTTGCATTTCCCACTCGCGGCTTCCGTACAACGCAAAAGTCTGGCCACCAAGCTGCCCACACCACACTGAACATTTACCGAAATATTTTTTTCAACAAAAGCATCGCGAACTATTTATAAATATTTAGCAAAAGAGGAGAAAACAAGCGAAACAAAACTATTTTGCGTCAATTGAATACGAAATTGGGCTGAAAGACCGCGGCAAGAAAATCAAATCGGACAGTTTGTGGAGCTAACTGTAAAACCCGAATTTCTATTTTGACTTAAAATCGATAAACACAGTAATTGTGCGCGCGAGGGCGAACGGCAGGCGAAGTCAAAGGGAACAAGAGAAACAAGGAGCAAAAACACAAAATACAGTGCCACCCACCAACAAAGCCCCAGCAACGCCTACACAGCCACAACCACAACTACAACTACAACAGACTAGTGTAAACTATGACAATGCTGGAAGGAATGACGTCGATTGACCTGGGCTCCAGTCCCATGCAAGAAACCACGGGCGACATGAACGACGTTCTGCCCGATGAGCTCATGGAGACGCCGGAGGAAAGGTAAAAGAGGGTCGCGCCGCGCCGTCGGAAGTCTATATATTGAAACGTGTCAGTCACGGAGTCGGACAGGCTATCACCGCCGCCCCATCTCTGGCCTGGCGCCCCCCCCCCCATGCAGTAAACAATTGGTCCTTGCCAAGGGTTAATGACGTCAGCGGTGGGCGGAGGTGGTGCAGTGCACAAGCAAAATCCATACAAATCAAAGTCATAACTGTCAAGAGAATGTATAGGGTTTTGGCAGGAATTATATAGCAAACAAACGAACTATCGACCCAACTATATTTCCAGTAAATTTTTATAGAACCAACTATATAGAACTAACTATATTTCCCAGTGATTATTTATAGAACTGATATCAGGAGCTGTTATATTGTTCCTTCTTCAATTGGAAATAAATATATTTAACTTAACTTCCTTTTAGGAAATACTAGATTCTGCCAAAGAGAGCGATATAATTTACAAAATTATCTACAGTTTTTGGGTCCTCAAAATGACAATAAATATATAGGATTATTTGTTGCATAACTTGTATTTAACATGAAATATTTGTGTACATAAAAATGAATTATGCACTATTTAAAATACTCATTAGTGTTGGCAATAATAATTTATCACCAATTTGCGTTAGGAGTTTTTAGTGTTTCCTATAAAAATTCAAAACCTAACAGTCAGCTCTTGGCTATCCGACTAGAACCCACTGTACTAGTCCCTTGAGATAGCTTCTCTATATTCCATATATAGAATAGTGCATCCTTTATGCTGTGCATCCTGCAGTTTGTCCCTGACTTTTTTGCTTAACCATCCAACCTTCATCCATGCAGCCAAAGTGAATGAAGTGAATCCGTCCCCAAATATAAAAAAAAGTCCGCCTGTGTCGGCCTTGTTTTTCCGTACGTGCCAGTGGGCAATAACATGCAACGCGGCATGTGCGGTGGCAGGAAATGTGATCTAATAATATTGTTATTACTTCTCCGTGGCGTTGACTGGTTTAAGTGTGAGATTTATTCTGCGGATTAGCATTGCGCTTTAATATTCATTGTGTTTTTCGCACGATAATCACATTCATGGGGGCACCGCCCCCGGGCACCTGCCTGCCCAATCTACCTGCATCCGTATCCGCAGCTGTATCTGTGTATCTGTATCTCTCTTTGCCTGGGCAAACACAAGCACTGAGATTGGAGTTGGCTAAGAGACTGCGTCACAATGCGTCACATTTGGGCACATTTATCTTGATCTTTATCTGGTTTCCCCGCTGCTCTGCAGTCCTAAAAGGCTTATCGGTTGCTGCTACTGGAGCTTACTGCGACACGAGGCGGCCAAAACATCACAATCCCGTCCAAAAGCACTCGGCTTAATCACAGCATTAAGTCAGCTGAAAATTGACTCACATTAGTCTCGATTTAGCGAAGGCTGAGGTGTTCAATTAGCCAGTTCGAAAGTTTGTATTCTGGCGTGTGGCTGCGAAAGTTGTTAATCACTTTAACACATTTTTTTGCGCACCTTTAAAGGGTACAAACATACATACATATATATATAGAGTATATATATTTAGATTTATCGATTCGTTGTCCAATTTCATAAGTGAATCATCGTGGGCAAGCTGCGCACACTTATTTAATTGCCCAATGAATGCAACTTTTTCGCCCACATTTAATTGGATGGCCCCATTTTCTATACCCTCCCATTCCCATTATAATTTTGTACTTTTATCTGGCAAATATTTGCCTCGAATATAGCACACCAAGCAAATAAAAAGCAAGCCAGCTAAAACTTCAGCTTAGCACGCCTTTCAAATTTATAATTCGCCAGGCCAGATAAACATGATGTTCAGTTTCAGTGCCTTTTTGCCAAATGAATTCCAAGCAGCAGCAGTCGGCCATGGCGAATTTACAGCAGTTTCTGGTCGTGACAGACACTCGGGGTAGTGACACTGCTGCTGCGACTGCTGCTGTCATTAAATGCGTATATGGCCTGGAATATTGCGTGACGCCACATAATAATCGATCGAACCTCTCCCCCACTCCCTTTCCAGCCCCTACATGTCTATTATGTTCAATTGATATATAGTCGTAGTACTTGAGAAGTCAGAGGCCAGGGAGTAAACAAAGCGAAAGGAATCTGAAGTAGAGGCAGTCAAGCGTGTAGACCATTTTGCAATCGATCTTTTAGGTGCCATTGTTTATTCTGTATTGGATTTCTCAGAATAATGCACAGCTAGTATCTTTATGTTGACAATTTACAGAGATAAATTTACTAAGTATTACCTAGAAAACAAATATAGAGATTAAGAATGAATAAACAAGTATAAAATCCTAACTGCATAATTTACTTAATTGGATTAGATAGATTAATATAAGTAAAATGTTCTTAGCCATAGAATCTGACTTCTTGGCCCTAGGAATTACCAACTTAGCTTACTAGTTTAAATATAAATAAGTTCTAGTTGATGCGTTTAGCGAACTTGAGGTCATAAGATTGTCCTAATTATTTATAGACACCACCATATTGTTTAATCGATCTGTGTGATCGTTGTAAGCGAGGCATCTTCGTACAGCTGTTTCAGCCATAACCAATGGTCTCATCAGCGAAGTTCCGCTTACGGATCGAACTCCGCACCTTAGCGCCTATTTATACTTCCTATTTATAATTCAATTTACATATAAATAATATCATTAATTATTCTTTATATAAATTTAACCTCTCATTTCCTCTCCTTTCAGATACGAACGCCTTTTGCGTCGCGCCCAAGTCGAGGACTTGACGGAGGTCTCCGGCATCGGCTGCCTTTACCAGAGCGGCGTGGACCGCCTGGGTCGGCCTGTGATTGTGTTCTGCGGCAAATGGTTCCCTGCCCAGAACATTGACCTGGAGAAGGTAATAATATCCTTAGCTTTTCGACTTTAAGAACCTTAACTAACTTTGGATTTGCTCTGCAGGCCTTGCTATATCTGATTAAGCTACTGGATCCCATCGTTAAAGGAGACTATGTCATCTCATACTTCCACACGCTGACATCCACAAACAACTATCCATCGCTGCACTGGCTGCGCGAGGTCTACAGTGTGTTGCCCTACAAGTGAGTGCTCTATTTCTGAGATGATTTAAGAGAATTGCCAACCAAGCCTTTGCATTTTAGATACAAGAAGAACCTGAAGGCCTTCTATATTGTGCATCCCACATTCTGGACTAAAATGATGACCTGGTGGTTCACCACCTTCATGGCGCCGGCCATCAAGGCCAAGGTGCATTCGCTGCCGGGTGTGGAGCACCTGTACTCGGCCATCACCAAGGATCAGCTGGAAATTCCCGCCTACATCACCGAGTACGACATGTCGGTAAGTTGGCATGGGCTTCTTCAACTTTGATTAGAACACAGATTTTATATGGATATATTTTCTTTTTTTTTCACAGACCAATGGCCTGCATTACTTCAATCCTGTGCCGACTGCCTCGTAGATGGCGGCCATTGTTGCTGTCTAGAGACAGTGATCGAGCCACCAATAGCATATACATACATAGATACATACATATATACATATATATAGATACACATACATACACACACTTGTGAAGTTTTTATAGATTTTATATAGAACGTATTTTGTTTTCTTGATAAGTAATATTTGTTTACTTGCGCATAACTTTCGATGTTGTCGTTTATCGATTGACTTGCCGCAAGTTTGTTGAACATTGTGTAGCATACTTTTATGGGAGTGGCAGAGTCGCCCGATCCCCGCCCCAAAAAAAAAAAAACCAAACCAATTAGCTAAAAGATAAATCGGCAGCCCAAACCCAAAAAAAATAAATAAAACAGATAATTGTGTAAAACATTCTTATGAAGTGCATGGAAATTAGTTAATTAGTTGGCATTGGCAATTGATTGAACAACAACCAAACACACCCTTGTTAAAATCGCTACAAAAACTAGATGTTGAACTATTGGTAGGTGGACGGACGGTAGAGAGGGTATTAGGGGGGTTAGGACTCGTTGACGAGACAAGATACCAAAAGAAACCAAAAAAAAAAACAAAAAACGTTGGCAATGCTGAACAAAATGAAATTTGATTAGAGAACCTGCATATACCGATATATACAAGATTATTCTAAATATCAAAATTGATAAATTGTACTTGATTAAAAAAAAAAAACAAAAACAAAGGAAAGGAAACAAAAATACATGAATAAGTATACATATTGTTAGTTATCTTTGCAATTACAAATTGTATTATTAATGTATTAATACCTAGAGCCTAAAGCGTATGCAGTTTGATCCCCCGATATATACACACATACGTACTATAATTCAATTGTATTTATACATAACTATATAAATATACACCACTAATAAATTAAAACAAAAACCACAGATGACTCGTAGAGAAGAGAGGCATATAGCATATAGCATATACATATACATATATATTTTGAAGCTCAGAGAAGGGATATGTATATGATGATGCGGAGCCTGCCGAACCTTTTGTAGATAACTTACTAGAGCTCACCGTAAGGCCCCTCCCAGGAATCGAAACACCAATAAAGAACCTAACGAATAACGTGTAATGTATAATGAATACTGATTACTGAATACTACTGTATGTTAAATGTTCAACTTTGATATGAGAATATGTTGAGGCGCAGGAGATTTCGAACTCGAGACACGTCCCCTTTATCTTCCATGCACCGTTTGCGCTCAAAAGAAACCCAGAATCAAAGCCAATAGCACGCCACTGCTATACACAACATAGATATATATGTATCAATATATATATATATTTGTAATTGTGAGATACACATATACATATACATATAGGTAATTAGTCGAATCAATTATGGCACTCGCAGCAATCGGCAGCAATCAGAATCAGAGCCACACTCAAACCAGAAGCCAGAAGCCGCCAAACAGCCACAGCAAACACCAGCAGTTGATTTTTAGCAACTACGCAAAGTAAAATGCACTCAGGGATTGATTTAAAACCAAGAAACCAAAAAAGGTAAATCCAAAAAGAAACCAAAAACAAAGAAACAAAAAGCTAAAGAAACAAATTTAGATAACGACAAATGCGCTTTCCTCGAGAACCACAATCGGCAGCCTGGCTAGTACCTAACAAAAAAAAAAAAATAATAAGAAATCAAGTAGAGTTATAGCAACACCAAAACAAGAAGAGAAAAGATAGTTTTTGGAAACGTTCTTATAGGTACATATGTTCAAGCGAGGATGCCCTCCTCGACTATACAATTATATGCCAATTACATATTTTGTATTGCCTCCTCCTCACCCAAAGAATTTAGGTAAAAATTAATCAGAGTGCGATGGGGAAAGCTACATTTTCACCCATAAACAAAACAGCAGTTACTACTCAAACTAGCCTGCAAGTACAGTCTATTCAAAACATTATGCTTGTATGAGAACCACCTTACAGGAGTACCAAAACAATCGGGATATACCTACGTACATAAATACATACATATATCTATGGCGCTTACTCTCAACTGTTATCGAAAAAAGAAAGTAAAAGAAAATTAATAATACATAAACAACAACAGAGAAAACCCCAAATCGAGACCCCATGTTATGCCAAGTGTTCCTTTCTAAAAGTATATATTTAGACGAATACTTTTCGTAATATTTGAATATTTGTAGATAAATCTAAAAGTGTCGATCATTGAATAATGAAGCCAACTACAAGTAAACTAGTAATCTCTCATTGAATCTAAATATTTCCCCCAAATTTTCCCTTCTAATATTGCTATTGCTTTAGCGTTAAAAACAAACAAACAAAAAAAAACAAACTAAATTCACAAAACAAAACTAAGCGAAACCCAAAAGAAAGCTAATAAAATAAATTTGAATGAAAAACTGATGATGATGATGATTTGTTGCTAAATTAATGAAATTGTACCTTTGAAAGGAATTCTGCGATCGATTCTTTCCTAGCGTAGCACAAATTCCTTATAGTTGTTAAAAAATCGGAATCGAGATCGAGAGTCGTGGCACAAAATGCGAAATTAAGTTAAGTTTTTCCTAAAAATTCGAGAATCCAGCTCCTTGTTCTTTTTGTATATATAAGTACATACAAGGTAACAAATTTAATTGGTAATTAATAAAAGAAAAACAACAAAAAAACATACGCTTTTGTTAAAAATAATCTCCCTACACAGTATTCTGTGTTGCGTTTTATGAATATTCCTTAAAACTCTATTGAAAATCACATTGTACCGCCCAGCTACTGAATAATCAGCTTGTCCTGCTTGGAGTGCGGTATGTACTTGTCCTTGTACTCCTCGAACATTTTCTCCAGGGCCTCTATCACCTGTCCATGGATTTTGTCCACATAGGCGGCATCGGGTTCATTGCTCTTCTCCACCTCGATGGGGGAGCCAACTGTAATTTGTTTATATTTGAATTAAATGGGAAATTAAGGGCTAAGCAAATCCTGTCGAGGACTCACCAACTTGCACTATGCGTCGGCGATAGGGCAGTAATCCATAGGAGTAATTAAACATGCCGCGACCCTTGGGCAGCAGCGGTGAGATGCCAGTGAATTTTTTGAAAACATTTTGAAAGCGTCTCAGCAGGGATTCCGGAGGATTGGCCACCTGATCATATATGTCCACCTCGCCGAAGGAAAACGTGGGCACTATGGCTGACCTATAAAAAGGGGGACTTAAATACAATATCCTCCTTACTTTTAAGCCTCAAACGCACCCTGTTCGAATGGCCAATTTGACGAATCCCTTGCGTTTTTTCAGGGTCAAAATATACTGATCAGGATACGAGTCCATGGCCTCCTGGGCGCCACCCACCAAAATGGCCACTGCATTGGATGTAAAACCATCTCGATTATCCTCGTGCTTGGGATCATTCGACTTGCTGAGCATGTAAACCAGAGACTCCTTCGAAACGGACATCATGCCCCAATTGCGAACGATATCACGTAAGATTGGCGTCTTGAAATGGTGATCCAGTGTGGCTAGCTTTGGTCGAACTTGAGGGAACAGCTCCAGCCACTTTGCAATATCCATACCCATGTTCACACAAATGCCAGTCCTTTTAAAATAATTTAATAAATTAATAATTTAATTTAATTAAAATGTTTAAATACTCACCCCAGAATTCCGTGAGGAAAGCTAGCCAGAATATAGTTTTTATTTGCCGGCAACTCAGTGGTCTTGACAAGTTCCACTGGAAAGTAGTTGCGATAACTCGTATTACTGCGGAAAATCGACCAGCTAAGGGAAATAGATAATGACATTATCTTTGAAGTAAGTGGATTGTAAAATGTATGGTACTTACCCATTGCCCTCCAAAGTGCCATAGTTTTTCTGGTAGTCCTTGTAGATGATTACAAAATAAATCAAAAATAAAGTGCGCAGAATGGGACCTCCATAGTACTAGAAAAAATATATAAGAAAGTGTATTTTAAAGGTAAAATCAATTATCAATTAATGAGACCTCCCTAGGACTAAAAATATATATTAACAAGTAAGAAAAGCTAACTTCGGGCGGAACCGAAGTTTATATACCCTTGCAGATAATTTGTT
>JAEIIU010044124.1:0-17627 GCA_018874675.1 Drosophila baimaii
AATTGTTATGTTTATATCGATTTAAATCGATATTAAAAAAAAAAAAAAACTTCACACCTATTATATTGTCTATGAGTGTACATACGTAACCCTTGCATATCAAAACAAAATTTTAAGCAGTTTGCCTACTTGAAAACTAATTAATATATCATTTGTAATTAAATGTTGGTAAAATAATTAATATTCGTCACAAAAAGTGGAATTTGTTAAGTTAAAGATGCAAGCGTGACTTTTATTTTAACTCCTTAAGATATGTTTTTTTTTTTTTTAATTCTATAATATTTTTTAAAATTAGTTCTTTAAAATACGAACCTTAAATTATGCTGATAAGCCACATCCACAACCTTCTCTTGGATAGGTTCTAGCATGATTCACTTGTCTTTAAACACATCAGATTTACTACAGATATAAATATCCAGCTTGAAACATCCTTATCAGACACAGCGAACAGATAAGATTTACAGTTGGGCCAACAGCATTTATTCCGATTCGGAGCATAAATCTCTAACTGGTCACATTGGTAATCACTCAAATCGCTCTGATTTGGTTTGAATTGGAAACGGCCATAAATAAACAGATTGGTGCGGATTGCTGGAAAGGTGCAGCTCATAAATTAATTCAATCAATGTCAGAATGAAATTGATATTTTCCCAGCCAGAGGACTGAAGGCGATCTTATCGCTAATTAATGTGCACGGCCAAGCTGGGAGAGTGGGTGCTCATAATGGGGTTTGTAATCGATATCGGGAACGGTGTGACATACATATTAATGGTTATAAATTTACATGAACTAGTTTTTTGCCATCGTCAACATAATGGATGAAACAATCCACGATTATCAGCTATGAGTTATAATGGCTCATTATTAAAAATTAGGTGAATGCTGTAAAGGTAAGGAAAAGAATGTGATTATTAAATGGTTATTTATAATATTATTCTCTATTATTGGTATACTTCTGTCCTGGGATTATTCCTTAATCATAGGCATATTCTTGGGTTTTGCTGCCTTTTGAACTGGACTCATGTAGGCCAATAAATTTTCTCAAGAAAGTCAGCCTGCCCTGAAATGAATTCATAGCCATCGAAGTCAATCAAACGCTCATCTGTCAAATGACAAATGACTTTAAAAATCACTCCGAAAGAGCCTTGCCATCCGCACTCAAAGTCACTTTCCACTTGCAGGGAGAAGAAGCAAAAAATATTCATAGAACACGGAAAGCGGAAACAGACACGTTAAATGCTTGCGATATTGTCAATCAAAATTCAATCGAAGCCATGAATCATGTCGAGCAGAGGAGTCTGGCGAAAGGTTATGCTGATGGCTTCGAGAGCAGCTCTGACTCACTCGGTTGACGGCTAGATGGATGGCTGAATGCAGTGCCAGTGCCAGTGCCACCCGTAAAAAAAGCAGCTCGATGGGAAAAAGATGAAATGGAATCACTCAACATGAGGATGCGTGCTGAATGACGGCAATGCTGGATGTGTGACAAGTGGAGGAGCCGAGGCATTTAACATTGGCATCCTGCGCACAAGGAACCCAAGTGGAATGCCACTCGGCGAGCTTTCCTCGGAGTCGTGGCCGTCATCAGTCAATGTCAGCGTGATAGTTTTGACATTTTTATGAGCGAATGATAAGTCCCGCTCTGATGGCTGTCTGTCTGGGCGATGGCCAATGTTTGACACTTGCCAGCCACAAAATATTTTGCCAACACATCCACATCCCCGTCCCCACAGCCGGGAATTTCGAACAGGTCATAAGAAATTCCTTCGGCGCTGCCGAGTATTTATGGCCTGGTGCCCGGCACTGGCACTCCGGCTCCTACTTATCGCACACGATGTGTGTATATTTTTAAATTTAACACTGACAGAGTTAACAAGCGTTCGGTGCGGTCCCCCTATCGTCGTCAATTCGGGAAAGGCAATCAATCAAAGCGATTTCATAGCCACCACACGTCACACTCACCCACAGTCGTTAAAGTTCGCTGTATCGTTCACATGTTTAATGACTGACTTTGACTTTGGATCCCGCAAGACGATTGCGAGAGTGTTAAGAGGAGTTTAATATGACTTTTTTAGCGATTTAACAAAAGCGGCTTTGGACTTCCTAATATTTATGTTTATTTAAAAAAAAAAACGTATTAAAAAGTAATAAAATCAAGTTATTTTTGGGGTTAAGCAATTTATTAATTGTATTCATTATATTTTATTCAATGCTCGGAGAGTTAGTTCTTGTTTCATTAAAATCACATCCTTAGACTTGATAAAAAACAGAATCAGATCTGCTTATATGCAGACTTCGGTCTATTGACGCTGCTGTTTTGCGGAATAATGATTTGCAAACTTCTGTATGCGTGACACCCATCGGTCTCTTCCTCTCTCATGCACTATAGGTTAAAGCAAAGACTTTAGAATTACTAAGATGAATAACGATCAAAATTATTTTTGTCACATGCAAACAAATTTTTCTGTTTTAGGACGAAAGTCGCGTTCTCTTCGTTCTCAAAGTTGAGAGCGTATGAATCTACACATATATGTATATATATAGAATGCGCTTGCATGTGTGCGTACAGAGAAATCGTGAGAGTGCGCTCTCTCTGTCTCTAATGCAATAGACCCTAGTACCCAACATTGGATACTACATGAAAAAAAAGCAAAACAACCGACACAACTACGAGGGATAGGCTCTGTTCAGTTTCCTGTCGTTTTTTCTGCGAGGGTAGACGAATGATTAAAACTGTTGAGCCAATTTTACGAGCTTTAATTTTTGTAATACCAGCTTGAGAATTTCAAGTCGATTTCTTCCAAGCTAAGCTAAAATTAAAAAATTAATTTTCTCATAATAACCCATTGTTTTCCCATGCTTATTAGTTTGGATTGACTGTAATTAAAAATAATTTTTGGTGAAGTGCATTATGTTAAATTCAGAAGTTTTCAATCCGCCCCTATGAACATATTTTCGCTAAACCTGTTTACCAATTGTTAGTTTAATCGAAAGCAATTTTCATTTATCTACCTTAGAACACAGGCCTGACTTTTTGGTCATAAATTTCCCAAAATTGATTTCCTGATATCATCTATATAAATAAAATTGCAGCGGAAAAAAGAGCAGCGGCCATAATTCGGGGTAGCAAAGCGCGACAGAATCTGACCATTAATAATTTTGCGCAATTGTCAAAAATTCGTGCGTTTTGCTTAATGTGAATTGTTTCGAGATTGTGAATATTCATTTTTGCCTACTAATATTGACTTCCGTTTCCGCTATGCGAGTCCAAAGTATGCTTCCGCCGTTCTCTCACCTCACTCACCCAGAGTTCCCAATTTTTATGTTTGGCGCCAGGGAAATTTGTTATCGTCGCAATTACAACAACAAAATCAATTTCCCATGAAATGCCACAGCAGACACAGGCGGCAAAAAGGCAGAAAAAAGTGTAATTTATAAATCAGACAAATAAACGTACAAATAAATACCCATATGCAAAATATTTGACATTTATTAATTAAAATTGTGAGAAAATGTATATTAATTTTATTCAAATTGTCAACAGCAACAAAAGGCAGCTAATTTCAATTTATTCCATAGGTCCCATTGAAGTTTGTCATCGGCATGTTGTATGGGGCTAAGTGGAATAGATAAAAACCCGGCTATGATCGACATAGGTTTTAATGAAAAAATAAAGATATTTATTTTGAATAAAAACATAGAACCCCTTTAATTGGATTTATTTAACGATGGTTTAGAAACTTTTTTCCTATTCCCAGCAGCAGTCAAGCGGAGTAGCTTTTTGCACACGATAATGCCGTAAAAGTACAGTAGGCACAGTTCCAGAAATAGTGTCATAACGTGCATGAAATGTCCGATTCTCTGCATTGGGTAATATATGTCGTGAACTAATTGCCCACAGCCCAATATAATGAGTTTGGGATTATAGCAGTGCTCAGGGACTTTTCGCAGATACTCCATATAGCCACGAGGTCCTTCCAGTCCACAGCATTGCAGCTAAGTAAGAATAAAGGTCTAAAAGAGTTACCTTTTAAAGTCTGAAATCCTACCTTTTTTTCTAGATTAGGCCAATAAGTTTCGTTGCTATTAAAGTAGCCCCACCAGCGCTGTGATAACTCATCCATGAAGACATCATAGCTATCCTTCATATCTTTCAATTGTTGTATGAATGTGTAAAACGTCCAGCGGATCGCATATATCAGCAGCGGAATATACTAACTAGAAGTTATACTAGGTCACCATTTATTTGAGATACATTTACGTACCGCTACTGAAATCCAATCCGCTGTAAGATTAGCCAAACGAATACCCAGCAAAAACAGAGTTGTGGTGATAAAAAGGACACTACTGATGCCTGAATAATAGGTAACTACGGACGTAGTACACTCTGTGCATTCCATCAAGGCCCTGGATCCGGCTGCATAGGGTATTATAATCCGCAGTACTGTGGCCAATACCAGCTGTGGGAATGTTCAGAGTTATAATGATAGAATAGAGAGAGGCCAAGTCTTACGGCTTACCCCATATACTATGGCAGCTTTCTTGACTATGCTTACGCCCATATTTGAGGTTTCAGCTCTATTTATCTTACGCAATTTGACAGAATAATCCAGGCTAACATAAAGGCTAAGGCTTCAGGTAATAATCAGGTAATAGTTTCGTAAATCTGCCTGTGATTTGTTTTGGCCAAAAGCTATATTTACATAGAAAATACATTTAAATTTATTTGTCTTCGGTTGTGTATACAGAATCAGGCCTGTTGGTGTTCTTTTTTATTTGTATTTTCATTACTTTTTTCTGTGGGAAAATGGTCATTGTTGATTTATGGGATTTGCTATTTTTGACAGTCGTTGTTACAACAAGGACTATGTGCGTGTGTGGGCGTGTGGGTGTGTGGGTGGGTGGGTGCCATATCTGTTTGTAAAAACCGGGTTTTATAATCGGCTTTCTATATTAATTTTAATTTTATTTTCGGCATTTTATTATAATTAGTACTGATATATGCAAATGGTCATCGTTAGCAGAATTATCGTTTGGCTCTATGCGTGTTTCCCCTGTCGCTGCTGCACTTGATGTCCACAGGCATGTCCCTCAACTAGTTAGGGAATTTACTATTCAATTTCTGCGGTGGCTTGGCCGTTCGCCCCTCCGCCGAACAAAAAATAATTCTGTGGTTTTCTATGTTTTTAATTGTCGCTGTTAGTTCTGTTTTGTTGTTTCACAATCGCGGGCCCTTTGTTGCTGCTGTGCAAAAAAAAAAAAACTGCGAGCCATTGTAAATGCCAGCGAAAAAAGTTGGTAATATTTTGGCAAAATATTTATAATATTTTAATTCTAATTTCAACAAATCCTAATTCGTTTCGCCAGTTGCCGCTGGGACGGCGCCTAAGCACTTTGTTCATTTTGGGCTTTTTGTATCTGTTTGTGATATTTTAATTTTACTGTCACATTTGATCATAAATTTAGCGATTAACAAATAGAAAGCATTGTGGGTTTTGGTTAACTAAATTCTGTTTTTGCCGCAGCACCCACAGTGTTGGGTTGCGTTGAAAGGACTCGCTAAGCCCGTGGGGGATGATTAGTTATGTTAAATAATTTAAATTAAATGGCTTTAGATATGCCCAAATAATTAGGTATCGTTTATTAATGCGCGGGGCTGCCGGGCATTTAGAGTATTATACGTTTCGTTTGTGTTCTTTGCGTTTGTTTGGTGTCGCCAAAATAATATTTAAATGAGTTTATCAAAGATACCGCGGTCTTATGCCTAGGTGGGCACGTAGTGGCTCGTTTGGCTTCCGCTGTTTCCTGGGAAGCGTCCCTGATCCTGACCAGTTATCCTTTAAAACTTTCCGTAAACAATGCCACCGAAGTTGGGCATCACAGAGGAATATCCTGATCATCAACAACAACTGTCTGGTTGCGCAGTAGCTCCTTCCATTATGTATCCTGCCCATCGCTGTTCCTATGATTTGTGGGAATTAATCGATCGCTTTGTCTTTTCTCCACTTTTCATTTAGAAATCAAATCAAAGGAAACAAACAATTAGTACATAGAGTAGAAAATTCGGGAAATTCTTGTCTTGTGATAACCATGTTTGATAGCACCAAATATTTTCCACACTCGATCGATTCATATCACCCATCGCAGTCTGAGGTCAGTGAGCCCACTCCACCGGATAATCCAGTTAAGTACGACATGGTTCATAGCCCAAAGGGCGATGCCTTGGAAATCCATCTTGATGACATTGCCACTGATGAACCTTCAGCAACCAGCAAGTCTGGCGTTTCCAGTAAACAGGATACTGAACAGGATACTGAACAGGATACCGAACAGGATACTGAAGGTTCTCAAGCCCCTTCTCCCTTGTCACCCCAACTGATGATTATTTTTGAGGACGGAGACATAAACAGCGCCCTGCATTTTCTAATCGAATCCGTCCACAATCCCTTTAGTCCCAATGCAGTGGCCATGGTACTGGTTGAGGAGAAACTGCGCGAGGAGATTGTGCAGCGCATCCTTCCGAAATTACAGCCGCTCAGCGAATTGGTGGCCGAGCATCCCAGTTTCCTGGAGTCCCTTGAGAAGTCCGAGGCCTTGAACTTGGAGCTAATCCAAGCTGACAACACCGACTGGGCTTCCCCCACCTTCGTTTGCGAATGCACCCACAATGTGCTGGGAAAGTATCCCACTGGGGTCACAACCTTTTACACCTTTCGCAACAACCAGGAGGCCATCGATATATGCCACAGTGAGACCCTGGACTTCGCCTCCGTCTCCCTTTGGAACGAAAATCTGGATGGCTGCTACGAGCTTGTGGTGGCCCTCAATTGTCCCCACTTCTTCCTGAACTGCATCAATGTGGAGCTGTCGCCGATTGCCAAGCAGCTCGAGACTCAGCGAAATTACGTGGCCGTGGAAAATGGATATCATTTCGAGACATTGAGCATCTACAATCAGTTCAAGTCCATTGTTTTCCCCATTGGTGAGTTAATTCGCCCCGATCCGGAGGTAAAGCAGGCAGAGCCAACGCCCATCTCCTTTCTGGAGCCCTGAGTTTACGGAAGCAACGATACCTCCTCAAAATAAAAAAGAAAACGAAGTTCTCCAGCCAGAAGTACTCGCAAAATACAAATTTATAAAGTTATTTTTGGTCTTTTTATGATAATTGACATTGACGATACGATCGAATATGATGGCAGCTGTCAGAGGTAATAACAATATTTCTTCTGTTTCGGGTATCGATTTTTTGGGGTCGCTTTATGAATCCGTATTATGTAAATTCAGGTTTCGAAACAAGTCGACTGATGCATGACTAAATACAGCAACGAGTCAGTCTTGAATTTTTTTTAAAAACGAGGAACTTGACAAAGCTTGGAAATAATAGTATTAATTTTTTTCCTAAGCCAGAAACTAGGCCCCAAGAAGATCATCCTGGTTCGTGTAAATTTATGACCTCAAAGCATTCAAGACTCGCCAAAAGCCGGACCCACTGCGCGCCCTTATGCATCTGGCCAATAAAACAATCTCTTTATGGCCGGCTGATGTGTGTCTGAGTGACGCCAACTCATCGCTTTCTGGCACTTAAGGCCGGAATCCAAAAATAAAGCAACGCTAATAAATGTGATAATCAGCTTTTGAAGCACATTCCCCTGAGGAATATCCCACAAATCTTCCGCAGCGTGCGGGGAGCAGGGCTAATCAGGTGCATCCTCGCTGCAGCCACGCCCATCAGCCGGTCCCCATCCTGCCCCGGTGGCCAGGGGAAATTCATTATAAAATGTGGTTTGAATTATTTGTCAAAATGTCTGGGCCAGGACGCCGTGACATTGATGTTGACATTGACAGACACACTGCCTCGTCGACTGTCCCCTGCACACTTATTCGATGCGACAAAATAAATGAAATTGTTAATGGCCAGTGAGTGAGTGAGTCACCGATCCGATGCGTTGGGAGCCCCGTCATCGTCATCTGCACTGGCATCCGTTCGCAGCTGAATGCAGTCCTTATTAAGTATGACATTTACGCGTGCAAAAATGTTCGATTTAATGGGGGAATAGCAGCCTCGCCCTGGCTGCATTAATTATTTCTAAGTCGGGGCTATTTAATTTTGATTGTATGCCATGAATGTGACGGGTTAGCTAGTTAACTAAAACTCGTTACTTCAGTTTAACGAGGTTACCAATGAGGGTTAGTAAGCTTGAATTATTCACATTAAAGCTCTTCGAAGTGTTAAATATTCAGTGATCGCTTGTGGGTCTTATTAGGACTGTTGAGGATGTGCCCGAATGCATGTGCATCTCCAGATCCAGTGCAAGTCACTCCTTGCCGAGTCTCGAGTTAACTGTCAGTTTCAATCGTGTCTGCAGAACTTGTCACTCATTCAATAGTTTTGAAAATTGCAAATGTCACTTACAACCCAACAACAAGAGCCACCGGCTCCATGCACATCCTTATGCACTTCCACTTTCACATGTCCCTGTGTGTGTGTCTGCGGCTGAACATCCTTGGCAAGGATGCGAGCTGAGACAATGTTGCCGAGACGCAGGCGGAGACTGCCACGAAGACAAAGTCGGTCCAGAAGAATGCCAGGAGGATGACGCGGCAAGCAGACGCTGTGAATTAAAATAAGGCCAGGGAATAAAATAATAAAAGGACACACAGACAAAAGCACAAGAAAACTCGAGCGTCCGCCCCTCCCGTTCAGCCCCTCGGATATGTGTGTGAGGTTGACCCACAGCAGGGGCAGGGTTTGGGGCCAGTGAGTGCCACGGAAAAGAAAGCTGTCGAATGTGTAATTAAAGAAATACTAATTTTTATTAAATTAAATGTATAGTTTATTTTGAAGCATTATTATTTATACCTGTTTTCGAGGACACACAAAATCTCGATATTTATTTGAAAAATATTTCATCTTCCTTTAGGTGTGCCACAGAAACTAATATAGCCTTCAGATATAATAGGATTGGCATAAAATAACAATATATAAATATTGTATCGATATTTAATACGAAGGCCGATATGTAAATAAGTATTTTAACGTTGCGATAAATCGATCATCTTTTTCATGTATCAAACTGTGCCAAAGAGAAGCCTTAGTTTAGTTATAACTATAATTTTTTAAAAACATATATAAACTAATAAAAACTTTTGTTTTAAAGATGTATTAAATATAAATTGAATTAGTGACCTTGTTTTTTCTAGTTAATGCGTTTAGCCAACTTGAGGTCATAAGATCGGCATAATTATTTATAGACACCACTATGTTGTTTTATTTAGCTGCCAATGTGCATGTCAGAGGCACAACAATGGAATTCGCAAGTCGTTATTCCGAGTGTCCCTTGTATAAATAGGCGCTAAAGTGCGGAGTTCGATCCGTAAGCGGAACTTCGCTGATGAGACCGTTGGTTACGGTCGAAACAGCTGTACGAAGATGTATTAAATATATAAAAAAGACAAATAAAATTAATATAATTTTCGGATATTTGTTAGATATCGATAAATTAAACTTTACGATATTTTCAATATTGATCGTGATATTTCTGGTGCTATATTATATGGTGCAATATTATTTGGCACATATTTCAAATATCGTGGTTGTATTTCTACCCGAAATCTTATAACTCAACAATTAAAAAGCATGTAATTTAATTTCTTTCAATAAGTAATCAAGATTTCTATACCTTAAATCTTAAACCTAATTTTCTTGCAGTGTCCTTTGGCAAGTGCAATGTGTTCTTCCCATCCTCCCTTCCGAGAGCGGGACAAACATGTACGCATCAAAATCAGACTTGTAATCCAAGTGCAAGTTGCGAATCCAAAAATCCATCCATCGGCTGCAGAGCATCCTTCACATCCTTCACCCTCGCCCCGCTCCCCCGGCCGCCTTCCTCGTTCTTTTCTGCTAAGTAAAACTTGAGCAAGCCGGCAAGCTGGGAAGAAAGCAAGCAGGAAAGCAAGAAAGCAGGAAAGCACGCTGGCAAGAAAGCGGGCTAGACTTGGGGGGGGGTGTGGAGAGAGCTCGGAGGGCTGGAAATTCGCTCGCCTGGTGTCACGTAGAATAGACATACAGACATGCAAGTGACAGACAGATGGAGAGACACTGTGACACGACACATTGACTGACAGCTGCAGGGATGCCAGTGGGCGGAGCGGGGTGCTCGCATTGGGGGCGTGGCAGGTTTTAGAGGTTGCAAGGATTTTGTGCAAGAATGGCGTGTGCAAACAAAGCCGAAAGACAAAGGCAAATGATGGACATGCACGAGGCTGCTGGGGAAGGCAAGGAATACCATCGCTGGTCAATGGAAAAGTTTCCTTGCTCGGCAGCACCGTGGGGCATTTAATTTCAAAAAGGATTGCTCAACGAGTGCTCAAGGAGCGGGTGAAGGAGCATAAAGGATCTATGTATTTGCTGTCCATTAAGTCCGTTTTAAATATTCCCCGAATCCTGAAAGTCTTCGACGAATAAAAGTTAAATATTGTCGCCTGTCATGAAGAATGGTTTCTACTCTCAGTGTTACGTTTTCGTCCCAGTTAGAGAACCCGGTTTACTATCGGTCAATGTGGGAGTTAACATTGACAGGGACCCAGACTTCCTGTCAAAATAACAGCTGATTTCAAAGGAGAGTGCAGCATCACAGCTGTTTTGAGTGGATTTCCTTTCTGTGCTGCGCTTTACAGCACAATTCGGTGATTTACAGACAAATGTTATGTTTAAAAGCACATGGTTTTACGTATATGTTATCTGCTGGTTATCTTTTCCGCTGAGATAGCTGTCAGAAAATAACAGTGAAAGTAGAAACCAGCCGTAAGTCTTGAATATTACTCTTCAACCGAAATCAAGAATCAATTTATACCAATAGCAAATTATGCAATTTAAAAAAATCCCAAAATATTCTTTATCGCTGGCCCCAGACAAGCTTGTTGTTGTGGGGTTGCTTCTATGGTCAAGTGGAAGGAACATTAGGTAAAATAAATATGACACCACGACCGGAAATGAGATGAGGGCGGGCAAAGCCACGAGAACGCTTTATGCAAAAAGTGTTTTTAATTGAATTTTTTCACATTTAATTTTTTCCTTGGTATTTTTTGACGAAGTTGAAAATCATAAACCAGAACAGGGCGCGGACGCGGACGCAGTCGCGGACGAGGGCGGGCAGTGAAAAATAAATAAGAGTAATTAAATTTCGTAACAAACATGACGAGATAATGGACCGGAGCCATTAACAGAGCTCCGAGACGGGGCTGCCGGTCAGTAAGGACTGTGAAAGATGACGAGAAGGAAAGCCCTATCCTTCGCTCCTCCCCCCAAGGACATGACACAACAGACTGGTGGGGGCCACTGACGGCTAGATACTGTCCACCGCCCCCACCCTCTCCCTTCGACCCATCATACATCACGGCGCCAAGGCACGAGCAGCAGCTCCTTGTAATGTTCTGTGGATTTTTCAAACAAAACGTATGCCAGCGACGAAAATCCTTTCCTGCCCACGAACAAAATTCCCCAAGGCAAATTTTTCTTGATTTTCCCCAGCTCAGTGGTGCTGTCCGTCTGAAGTTTTAAAAATTATTGCATCATTTACGGAGCCATCAGCGGGAGCAAAAGGGGTCAGCTGTGAGCCCAAGGACGACGGAACGTGAGAGTGACACGAAGCGTCTGCCGGCCCGAAGGAATCTTGATGAATTTCCTGGGATCAATAAAATGTTTCCCCAGCCGTCAATATTCGGAGAACATACTTATTACACAGAAGGGTCTCCCTTTCGAAAAGATTTCGTTGACTCTTGTAGTTTGTCCGTAGGTTCTGAGTGTCTTGATTTAACAATTTGCATATTTTTTAACAGAATTAGTCATATATAGCTTAACTTATTTTAAATGTGACCAACATTTAATGAAAGTCGACTATTTCCAAGTACATCGGGTAACGCCAGGAGGCATAACACTCTTGGGCGCAATGACTCGTTAAAACTATTGACTTTAAGCTCGGGATGGCAGAAAATATAGACTTATCGATATTGTATCGATATTTGACGCAAAGTTCGATATAAAACTTCGTTTAAAATTGAATTGTTGCATAAAAATATGAAGAACTAATCTCATTCGTGCTATCATTATATTAAAAAAAAAAAATCATTAAAATATTACTAATAATACATTTTTCGTATATTATTCAATATTATCGATTATATCGATATTTTAACATTAAATGGGATATTTTTTGATATCCCTAATTTGAATATATAAAGAATTTTGATATTTTCTATATGATATTAAGCTTGATATTTTTGTAGAGTATCACATGGGACTTGTCCAGTCGATATATAGTGCATCCCATCGCCTGATTTTGTCTATAATCTTAGCAAATAAGTTTGTAAACCGAAAAATTAAGTGTTTCTGATGACATATATATAATTTGTTCGACACATGACCGAATGAACGTAATCTAAGAGACTAGAAGATCTAAGCTAGTTGAATTTTCCATACAGACTTGGAGATAAGGTGTGTTCGGCTTTCAAATAAATAGTTTTCATTGGTTCTAGTTACTTGTACGACATTTGTTTAACAAAAATTATTATCTTTATTTTAATTCAAAATAAAAGACGTAGCTTTTATTAAATTATTTAAATTAAGCATTTCTTGAAGAAATTACATTTAACCCGTTTCACTCGCCCACTTCCATTTGCCCCTTCATTTTTCCTCTTAGCGAAGCATCAAACGAAATGGTCGGAAGTTTCCGACCATCAACATTTTTCTTGAGAAAGACTATGTGCTGTGCTGAGTTGTCCAGCGAAGATGGCAAGTTTCCAATTCGAGATGACAGCTCATTCGTCAAATCATACAATGAAAAATTCGAACTCTTCATCAGCTTTTTTGGGTCGAAGCAGCATCCAGCATCCAGCTGCTTGGTCCTTTGTCTATGTGAGCGCCATTTGGCCGCTGGGCGAGTTTGATGTTGACGTTTCAATATTGATGCAATGTCCACCACGACCAAGTTTGTCCCTAGCTGTAGCTGGTTCGGCTCCCATATATGTATAACATATTTCATCGGCCATGTTCGTTGCCAATTCTTTGACTGACATGAAAAATAACAAAACAAAGCGGCCACTGTCAAAAAAGGATAACGTCGGAGTCGAGTAAACAACGCGATGCGCTTCCCAACTGGATGACGATGACGCTCGCCTCGCTGCGCTTCCTTGCAGGGAACGGAAGCTTCCTAATCCATCGTAGAGCGCCTTGGCAGGCCTTGGACTCATCCTCTTCCTATCTTCCCACTGACCCAGGCAATCTCCTGCAGCTGTCGTCTTCGACGATGGATGGACGTATGTGAGATGGCTCCCGGCACTGGCTCTCCAGCAGGCGCAGTTTGCACTGTATTCAAGCTCAATAATGTTCGGATTTTGATGAAGTGGGCAGAGGGCTCTCTACGTGGGTGGCTTTGGGTCGGCAAACAGTTGTTCGGGATTTGAAGAGGAGGCGTCCCCGTATGGGCTCCTTGTGCACAAGACCCTAACATTAATGTCTATCACGCAATTGTCCCCAATATAGTATTAATATCTTTCCAAATCAATTCAATCATGAGAATATTTATTATTATACTTATTTATATTTATTATAATAAGAGTTTATTTTAGATATCTTCGGAAAGTAGAAATTTATAATTAGCTTGGAATTTTATTTTCCTATGTCACGTAAATTTATCGATCGCTTAGTGAAAGCTGTACGACATAGTCAACTGAAATAAACAAAATTACAAGCATTAATATTTATAATTGTAAGAAATAACGTATGTCTGTGATTGTTGATAAATAAGAGATTAGTTAGCGTAGAAAAAAACAGATGGACAGACGAGGAGACGGACATTACAAAGTTCACAAAAAATAAATATAAATAACGAAACCGATTTGAAAAGTAAAATTTAAAACTAATTATAATATTGGGTAATTAGGCTAGATCGACGCTGCTATTGACTCAATTACTTTGTTGGAAACTTATAACTACAATTTGAAATAGGTTAGAAAATTGAAAAAAAGATCACAATTCCTTTCTAACACATGATACTTTTTTGTAGTAGTATCTATGGCAGTAGTTGACATATGCGCGAGATTTTAAGGCCTACATTTAATAATTATAAATTCCTAAAGGCTTAACTAAAAGTAAAAAAGCTAAGAATACAAAATTTTATAAATAGGCTTTGTTTTGCAAAAATATCTGCCGGTATCATGGAAACTTAAATTTATATTTGTTTACGTCTCATTTCAAAAACACAACAAATAGAACAAGGTGGGTCTTATCTTGTTGCATATATACATATATCAGTGTAAATATATTTAAACCTAGGGATACTGATAATATCTAAATAGGGCACTTTTATTCAGGAGATTCCTATAATAAACTCGTTTTTATTGTTCTTTAATCTAACCTAATTTTAAATTTGTAAGAATCCAAATACTTCAGTTATTTCACTGGCATAACATATATAGTTGTAAATGAAAATAACAATTTAATAGTTAACAGCCCTGTCACCATCACTAGTTTTTCCAAAAAGCTTTTTTATACAAACACTTGCCTAAATAACCTGCTGCAATTTGGACCGAGTTCAACCAAGTGAATCAACTGTGGCACCGAGACTACATCGATAGTAATCCTAACCACACCGAGCCACAGGGACCACGTACAATGGGAAGACATTTTATTTGAATTAAATGACTTTTAAAATAAATAGATTTAAATTTACAATACCTATGAAATCGGAAATTTAACAAAGTTGTGGAGTATCCTTAGTAACCATTCGATAAGTAAGTCATGGAAAACCCTTATTAAGGTATAGAAAAAAAGATAAAACTGCATTTAAATTAATGGTATATAAAGAAGCTAGATTGGACTTATGTCTTCTTCTGCTTATGTTTTCTTCCCATTGCAATTAAATCAGTTGTTATAATAGTTAACTAACATCTTTGGCCTGATCCACTTTGATTAAATGCAAAATGTGAAAACCAAAAGGCCTATGTATCCAAATTGGCCCACAGTGCAATGGCAGCGCCAACGCCATTCGTCGAAGTGTGGCCGGGGCCATCACTTGGCTCGTTTTCTCATCGTCAAGACAAACGAAAAATAAATAAATTACTTTGGCCGGGCCTCGCCGGAGTACGGCCTCTTTGCAATTCCGAGCCGTCACTGAACAGCAGACTCTGGCCAGCCGGCCAACAGTTGGTCGTTGTCCAGTTTGATAGTCTCGGCCGATGGCCAAAAGAGGAGACGGCGGAACCTGCTCCAGCTGCATGCTGCATGTGTGGTTGTTGCTGCTGCAAGAACGCCTCCGCTGCTAAACTTTTAAAACGTCAATCAATTGTCCAAAGTTGTCGGAGATGTCTGACATGTTTTAAATTAACTGACGAAGACGAACCAATGTAAACGATTTATGGGGCCATATCCAAGAAGCGATGGCCAGCTTCCAAGCACAAGGCCAAAATAGCCAAACATACATACGTATGTACATATGTACATATACATATGTGCATATGCTGGGAGAAGTAGGTGGCAATGACCGTCTCTGGGCTTAAATTGTTGTCTGACTTCTGTGTGCTAAAAGTCGCCGATAAACGGGCCAAAAGATTATTGGAAAAAGTGATTTGGAAATAGGTAAATTGGTTCAGGAATTTATTTTCTTTAAAGTTCGTTCATGATTGCTTCCTAATAATGTTGTGCTTCATATTAAATCGAATATATCGTAATTTTTTTATATACCGAAATTTTAAATATCGAAAATATCGAATTTAAAGTTAAAATATCGATAGTATCGATTATATCAAATATAACCTCGAAAATGTTATTTAATTTATTTGCTTTATTTTCTAATCAACTTTTATATTAGTTCCATATTACAACTTTGCAACAACAAAAGCCTAAATTAGGCCTAGGCGTTTCTTTGTGACGGGTTGCTGTAGACAACAAAATATCTTTAGAAAATCTATTGATATATCGTCTTCTCTCAATACAGTATCGATATATCGATATTTTCTACCATCTCTATTCCGAAATAAGACAAGTAAGAAAGCTACAAGGGGTCTAAGACGTCTTCTTCTGCCTGTTACAAACATACTTTGTTAGCGAAAAGAATAACACCCCTTTACCCTGTAGTTACCGGGTATAAATAGGCTTGACTCGATATCAATTTTAGCTGAAATGAAATTTTACACTTCACCTTCGATGTTCCCAATTGGGTTACTTTAAATTACTATATTATAATACATTCTCACATATTTTTTTACCGTGAGATTATCCATCCGCTATTCAATATCATTTTTATTGACTAAACCGCACTTTTATTTGAAAAACTTTGAGCCGAGGGCTGGACATGAAATGTTTTTGTGCATACTAAACGAGGGCTTATTGTACACATTGTGCTTGAAAGCGAGGCGAATATAAATTATAATATAATAATAATTACTGTCAAACAATAGAAAATTAATTGCGAAACAATCAACGTTTCATTAAAACAAAATGGATTTGACATAATTCAAATGCAGTCCTGCATTTGAGTGGCGCCCTCCTCGGTTGATCTGATGATTCTGTGGGTCCGGAATCTGGACTGTGGCGTTTTCCTGGATGCTGGGCAACCAGCACAGCACCACACCCTCTGGGGGCGCCGCTGTAACGCTGAATCATTCATTTGGAAAATATTTAATTAATTTTTGCCAATTATGGTGGACAGCGCGAAAAAACACACACGCGACCCCAATTGCGTTGGCCGGATCCTGTCGGTGGGTTGGGCCGACTTTTGGTCGTATGATATATTAATGCCGGTGTAATGATGCCGCCAGTCGAAGTTGTCGCTCATTTAATGACCGGCCAGCGCGCTAATAACCAAGTGTCCCTGTTTAATAGTCACCTCTGGGGCTTTAACTGGGGAAATTTGCGCGGAAATTCTGATACAAATTATGAAGTCTGTCGAGCGGATTACACAGCTCACAGATATTAGCCGCTTTAAGGCACTTCCATATTACATCTATATGATATTATTTATTTAAAAATTTATGTATTAAAAGAGAGGAGAGTTCTTGATTTGAAAAATAAATTTATTGTAAGAAAATAAGTAAGTGTTCGACTATGAGATAACCAGTACTTAATGCTTTGTGCATTAAGTCTATTTATCTAAACCGAGTATTCCGATCAATTTTAAAAATGTAAACTATTATATTATTTTTCTATAAGTAACTATAATGAAAGGAAGACTATTTTGATTTTTTAAAGGCTATTGAATTTCATTAGGAAAACTGAAAGATTAGTTTGCATAGAGATGTTGATAATACACATATATGTACATATATTATATCATAATTCTATAATTATTATACTAAACTCTCCAATGATTTAATACAAGAATAAAAGTTTCTATATTTCTGTTAAGGCCAAGTACGTAGTTCAGTTAACAGCAGTCCTCACAAGTCAATGATAAAAGCCAATACTGACTGCTGGGGCTCGGCGATAACGATCTTAGCTGAGGGAACCTGGCCAGTAACTTCAGGCCAAGACAAGAACGAAGAACTTGTGACCCACAATTAAATGCATTTGTATGCCTGTCATTGTCATCAGTTGACAAAGAGAAATGGAGAGGAAAATGTCAAATATTTAT